>SJYT01052089.1:222724-238958 GCA_006410635.1 Cephalophus harveyi | reverse complement strand
TCAAGAGTCTTCTCCAACACCACACTTCAAAAGCATCAATTCTTCGGCGATCAGCCTTCTTCACAGTCCAACTCTCACATCCATACATGACCACAGGAAAAACCATAGCCTTGACTAGACGGACCTTAGTCGGCAAAGTAATGTCTCTGCTTTTGAAAATGCTATCTAGGTTGGACATAACTTTTCTTCCAAGGAGTAAGCGTCTTCTAATTTCATGGCTGCAGTCACCATCAGCAGTGATTTTGGAGCCCAAAAAAATAAAGTCTGGCACTGTTTCCACTGTTTCCCCATCTATTTCCCATGAGGTGATGGGACCAGATGCCATGATCTTCGTTTTCTGAATGTTGAGCTTTAAGCCAACTTTTTCACTCTCCTCTTTCACTTTCATCAAGAGGCCTTTTAGCTCCTCTTCACTTTCTGCCATAAGGGTGGTGTCATCTGCATATCTGAGGTTATTGATATTTCTCCCGGCAATCTTGATTCCAGCTTGTGTTTCTTCCAGTCCAGCGTTTCTCATGATGTACTCTGTATATAAGTTAAATAAGCATGGTGACAATATACAGCCTTGACGCACTCCTTTTCCTATTTGGAACCAGTCTGCCTGGTGTGCTGCAATTCATGGGGTTGCAAAGAGTCGGACACGACTGAGCAACTGAAATGAACTGAACTGAAAGAATTATTTTTTATATCTGCCATTTAATTAAACTTGAACTAATGTATACCAGGTGGTTGCAGTATTTCAAGGTTAGTGTACCAAAAATGGACAAAGTTATCATTCATTACATTCTAGTGTAGGAAGTCAGACAATAAACAAAGGACCAAATGCATATGGGCTTCCCTGGTGACTCAGATGAATCTGCCTGCAGTGCAGAAGATCCCGGTTCGATCTCTGGGTCAGGAAGATCTCCTGGAGAAAGGAATGGCTACCCAATCCAGTATTCTTGCCTGGAAAACCTCATGGACAGAGAAACCTGGTGGGCTACAGTCCATGTGGTTGCAAAGAGTCGGACACAACTGAGTGACAAATACTTTCACAAGTCAGGAAGTCATGCTAAGCAGAGAAAGAAAGGAAAAGAAAAAGCCAGGTAAGGGGGATAACAAAAGTACAGAGATGGGAGAAGGTGATATTTTATTATCTGGAAATAGAATATATTTCATATATTGATGGAATATAAACCATTTAAGGTAAATTTGGGAAAATATATAGAAATATTACAGGACTTCCCTTGTGGCTCAGACGGTAAAGCGTCTGCCTACAATGCGGGAGATCCGGCCTCGATCCCTGGGTCGGGAAGATCCTCTGGAGAAGGAAATGGCAACCCACTCCAGTGTTCTTGCCTGGAAAATCCCATGGACGGAGGAGCCCAGTAGGCTACAGTCCATGGGGTTGCAAAGAGTCCAACATGACTGAGCGACTTCACGTCACATAGAAATATTATTTTTCAATTTGACTAGTATAGTAAAAAATTTCACATATTAGGAGTATGAGGTTTGTTGTGATCCATGAACCCTAGCATGATGCATAAGAGACATATTCACAGTGGACCACAGTTCCAATCCTAAATGGATCCTAACTCAGACCTCCAGAAAGATTCATTGCCTATCCTGCATTTCACTTCTCAAATTTGGGAAGAATGCATTCATGATAAGTAATATCCTAGAAACTAAGGCTGTGTCTAGGCAGAGCTTTCCAGAGAGAAATAAATTGTCCATAAAAGAAGTGCTTGTCATAAGACGAGCAGACATGGGATTCTGGGACACACCAAGGTTTACATTACCACCGTGGCTCAATGCATCATCTGTCACTTCCAGGGGAAGCAGGTATCAAGGGGTGACAGATTACAGGACTTGAGAAAGCCCTCCAGCTGACCAACCTAATTACCCTCAGCCCTCATTCAGCCATTCGTCAGTGTTCTGAACAGGCATCTTGGAGAGTAGGAGACAGCACTTCACGTTCTCTTTTCTTGCTCGTCTTAGAGCAAGTCATGTTGAAGTCTATATTCGCAACAGAGAAGTAGAACGTCCACTTACAAGCCCTCCTGATATATCACAAAAATTTCAGAGATGAAGTAATACAGAGAAAAGGAAGGAAAGGAAGTCATCTTCTCTCTTTGAAATGTACTCAATCTGTAATTTATCAAGAGTCTACTAAATTCAAAAGCACCTACTATGCACTAAATCTTCATCTAGATATCTTTCACAGGATTCCTTTACCTTATCTTCCTTTAAAAGTCTATTTCCCTCTTAAATTTGTATTCAACAGGGTTGTTTACTTTTCAGAACAGAGACAGCAAATACTATGTTCTGTTTTCCTGTTGACTTTGATCAATTAACCATGCCTACCCTGAGTACTGGATAGAACAGAATAGGAATCATTCAGCTTACTGGAAACTAGTGTCATGATTGATTACCAATGTCTGCCATGGCCTCAGAAGATAAAAGCTTCAGAACTAGCACTGTGATTTAGAAGAATGTTAGAGGAACAATAAAAAAAAAAAAATTGCAAGTATGCTCATCGTGTCCAACTCTTTGCGACCCTATGAACTGTGGCCCTCCAGGCTCCTCTGTCCATGGAGTTTCTCAGGCAAGAATACTGGAGTGGGTTGCCATTTCCTACCTAGGGGATCTTCCCAACCCAAGAATCAAACCTGCATCTCTTGCATCTCCTGCAATGGCAGACTGACTCTCTACCACTGTAGCACCTTGGAAGTCTCATTTTTAAAGTGTTCAGAAACATTTCAGTGATCATGGTCATTTCGGATCTCAAATCTGGTTAGGATTTCAAATTAAGGCCAAGTTTTAACATCACACATTTGAGGCATGAAAATAACTCAGGTGGGATTTTTTTTTTTTTTTTTTTGTAAGTCAGCCTTGAGTTCACATCCTATTTCTATGACTTATCAGCTGTATGATTTTGGTAACTTACTCATTGTCCATGCCACTCAGTCCACTCATTTGCTAACTAATAATTCAGAAAATACCAGCCTTTCATTGATGTTCAGATTAATTGAGGTCATAGATATAAGTATTCTGCACAGAGCCTGGCAGAGGTTAGGAGGCTCAGTAAATGGTAGCTATTATTATACTTAAATATAATTTAAGGTACAATAAATCATTCTCTTTTCTGTACTTTTAAATCACTGTTTATAACTCTACTCTAGAATGAATGCACTATATTATAGCTTTATTTTTGAACATTTATAAATGTATAGGCATTTATAAATGTACAGTCATCAATTACAGCCAGCATAGGTCAACTTGCTTTCCCATTTCTAATAAAAGCTCTCTACTTTCCTGAAGGCTCTCATTTTCTCCTCCTTTTCATTCAAAACATAGCTTTGCCTTTTGTTTCAGAAGGATAAAGAGAGAGAGAGCAAGAGAGCATGAAAGAGAGAAAATAATCCACTGGATAAGTCATTGGACTTCTGAACTCAACAGAAGTTACACCAACATCTATACTCCCTCCTTTATTTTTCTGATAGAGAATATCTAAAGTCAAAACTCCAGCTGTGCTCTCGTTCCTTTCCATTCGATGAACCTGGAGGATTTGACTCCTGTAGTTATCCTTTCTCCTAGGTTTTCAGTTTCTCAACCATTTCTGAGTTCTTTCCACACACCATTAATGTGCTTTAATCTCTCTCTTGTTAGAAGCAAATGAAAAAAGAACAACAAAAAAAAAAAACATTGCCTACATTTTTCACCTCTAAGAAAAGTATGTTTTCAGCCAAAACCCTCGTCAGAGGAGTCCCACACATCTCAGGAATGCATCTTCCTTGTCATCCTTGCCACCAATCCGTCATTAGCTGAGAACAGCCCTGGGGAAGTGTGCCCTTGATGAAAATGAAGCCATAGATTTCAGAGAACACCAGCTGGAGCCCTTGGTCACTGCAGTCAGAGTTCTGAGATGTGCATTCTTATAGCTGCCACACTCAGAGATCACACTAAATCTTTATTAATGTTTGACTTTAAATAGATGTACAATTAACAGTGTGACATTATATAGGGGGCTTCCCCGACAACTCAGCGGGTAAAGAATCCACCTGCAATGCAGGAGACACAGGAGACAAGTTTTGATCCCTGGGTGGGGAAGATCCCCTGGAGAAGGATATGGTGACCCATTCCAGTACTACACTACATAGAATATAACTTGATGACTACTTTAAATTGAATAGTCATATAAATTAAAATCTGAAGAAGCCGATCACATAAAACTTGGAAAGAACAGCATGCCAAGAAGGACATATCAGTTCAAAAACCTATAAAGCAAGAGGAGCTTGATATAGTGAGGAAACAGGAAAAAAGGTTAATTTGGCTAGATCACAGTGAGCAAACAAAAGAGGAGTACAGCATGCAATCAGGCTGGAAGAGAGGCAGCAGATACTAATGGCTTTATAAGCTAGGATAAAAAGCTAGTGTGACATCTTTGGATTTTTTTCTAAGTATTATATAAGTCACTTAAGACTTTTAATTAGAAAAAATGTATTTGGGATTTACATTTTTAAAATATCACTTAATATTAGAAACCATGTAAATCCCCATGACTCTCCAGTTAGTTTATCCATACAATAGACTTGTTGCTTAGTCATTAAGTCGTATCCAACTCTGTGACCCCATGGACTGTAGCCCACCAGGTTCCTCCATACGTGGGATTTCCCAGGCAAGAATACTGGAGTGGGTTGCCATTTCTTCCTCCAGGGAATTTTGCAAACCCAGGGATCTGAACCCACATCTCCTGCATTGGAAGGCAGATTTTTTTTATCACTGAGCCAACTGGAAACAATAGACTGCTGAGTAAGTGTTAGAAAGGATAAAGAGTCCCTGTAGGTACTCGTATAAAATTATGATTGAAATAATGCTTAGTTAAAATTCAAAATACAGAAAGTCTGACTAATATGATATCATTTGTGTAAAATATGAATATGCATATGCTAATTTGTGCTTCCCTGATGGCTCCTTGGTAAAGTGATTTTACTTGTTTCCTGAGGTGGGTTTGTATCACTTATAAACTTCCCTCTTAGAACTGCTTTCCTGGGTCCATCGTCTAATCTACTGTTGATTCTTTGTAGTGAATGCCTGTGTTTTATCTTTGTTATTATATACGTCAGCTCCATTTGTTTCTTTATATTTTCCAACTCTTTTTTTATAACTCTCTATCATTTTTCTCTCAACTTGGCTGAGCATCTTTATGTTTATTACCTTGAAATCTTTCTTGAGTAAATTTATTATTTCCACTTCTCTTAGTTCTTCTTCTGGGGTTTTGCCTTGTTCTTTCATTAGGAATGTATTATTTTGTTCCCTCATTTTGCCTCATTCTCCATGTTTGTTTCTGTGTATAAGGAAAGTCAGTTTTCCTCCTGATCTCCTGATATAGATATATATCTATATATATAGATAGATATATAGATAACCTTATATAGAAGATATCCTATAAGAACCAGCAGCAACTCAACCCTGGTCACCACAACTATATGCTAATCGGTACTCCTAACATGGGCTGTGTGAGTCCTTCTGTTGGGCTGGGCTAACTACTGTGAGCTTGCTGATAGGTGGGGCTGGCATTGAACTTGGCTGGCTCCCAGACCCTGCCTTGTGCAGTGGCTGCTGAACCCCAGATGGCAGGGCTGGGCTCCAGGGCTACTAGCTAAGGGTCCTAGGGCTGGTTCTGGCTCATTATCAGGTGGGACTGATCTTCAATGTGGCTCAAGATTGGGTTCCACAGGCCCGGAGTTGGGGCTGGCCCACAGACAAATGGGTAAGCCCCGAAAACTAGAGCGCTAAGTTGCTTTAGTTATGTCTGACTGTTTGTGACCCCATGGACTGTAGCCCACCAGGTTCCTCTGTCCATGGGATTCTTCAAGCAAGAATTCTGGAGTGGGTTGTCCTGCCCTCCTCCAGGGGATCTTCTCAGCCCAGGGACAGAACCTGCATCTCCTGTGTCTCCTGCACTGCAAACCTCCGAGCCGCCACGGAAGCCCTGCACTGGTCTTCAAATCCAGACGTTCTAAGGGCCCGTCTTCTCAGTGCATGACTCCCTGGCTGGGAGGTCCAGTGTGGGGTTTGAACCCCTCATTCTAGGGGAGAACCTCTGAAATTGTTATTATCCTCCTGTTTGTGTGTTGCCTACCCAAGGTGGGGGTCTTGACTATATTGTATCTCCATCTCTCCCATTTATTGCATGCTCTTCATTCTTCATATATTTAGTTGTGGAAAATCACTTGTACTTGTCTTCAGGTCATTCTCATAGGTAGATGCTCTGTGACTAGTTGCAATTTCAGTGTGTCATGGGAGGAGGTGAGCTGGGTCTTCCTTCTTGGCCATCTTGACCCTATCTCCTCCCTTTTACTCATTATCAAATTGCTCTTTTGATTTTTATCTGCTTCTTAATTCTGGTCTTCTGAGATTTTGTGAACAAGGCATAATTACTGTTTCCACAATGTCAATTATTTTACAGATTTCAAAGTGGAAGATTAATATTGAGAAGTGATACAATTTAGGACCCAGGAGATAGATAATAGTTTAATATGGTTGACTAAGAAGGAATTTCCCTTCCTACTTTAAACCATAAACAGCTGGGAAATGGACTTATTAAATGAAGGAATGAATGAATGAAGACATAAATAAATACAGTAAGCCCCATACATACAAACCTTCAAATTGCAAACTTTCAAAAATGCAAATATTGATTCTCATGTCCAATCACATAAGTGAGTTCACACACCCAGTGTACATTGCCACATGTGTGCATCCTCTACAAGTAGCTGTGCCTTTGTGCACGTTACAGTACTGTATATAGTACAATAGTTGCTGTTGCCATTTAGTTATTCAGTCAAATCCAACTCGTGACCACATGGATTGTAGCCACCAGGGTCCTCGGTCCATGGAATTTTCCTGGCAAGGATATTAGAGTGGGTTGTCATTTCCTTCTCCAGGGGATCTACTCAACTCAGGGTTCTAACCCATATCTTTGGTATTGGCGGGAGAGTACAGTATTTTATTTCAAGCCCAGGATGTCTAGAAGCAAAAGTAAAAGCAACAGTGATGTAGCTGGTACTATCGTACTTCTCAAGGTACCAAATTATAAAATTAAAAATGCTTTCATTGTTTTTTTGTTTTGTTTTGTTTTGTTTTTTTATGTATCATTTGTGTGAAAAATAGTATAAACCTATTACAGTATGGTACTATATGGCCAATTGTGTTAGTTTCGTATGTAAGAAACTTATTATGAATAAAAATTTAAAACACATACAACTGAGCCAGAAATCAAGAAATGGAAACTCTCAAGTGCCTAGTGAAAGAAACCTAGAAAAAATTAGAGTTTGGGCTGTAAGTAAAAGTTAAAACTTAGCTCTTTATTAGCAATGATTCTCCTGCTGGGTTTGGGAGCTAAAACTGTGGAACCTATGCTTATAGGGATCTGAAAGTACTGAATAATACTTTATAATAATAATATTGAATAATAATAATAATACTGAATAATACTGAAATTGATCTTTACAAAGAATGATCCCATACCTGAAATAGATTAAGAAAAAACTACTCAGTCACTAAGGAAGGTAATATCTTGCAGGAACATCTTGTGGGTATAAAAAGAATTAGCTGCAAGAAATAGGGAGCAGAGGACTCCATCACACATAGCTTTTACGTTTCTATTTACGATGCTATTTATGCATAGCATCATTTATGCTATGCATAATAAATCATAGGCAGATAAATTAACATAAAAATTATCCTAGGACTTTGAAATCCATAAGCATCTTTCCATCACCCTCTACTCCCCACCTCAAGAACAAAGGACATTGCCATAGAAAACTGCTAAAGCTACAAGTTAGTTTACATTAAAAAGTTTCACAGCCATAAGTAAAGCTACTACCATGAGGAAGAGTCAGCAGAAGGAAAAGAAGAAAACAAGAAAACATACACTCCAAAACTGAGATAGAGGACCAGTATGAAAGGGTTTTTCATAAGCATAATCAAAACATTCAAATTAATATTATAATGGAGGACAAGGGAAACAAAACCAGGAAGAAAATATAAGCAGAATATTGTAAGAACCAAACAGAATTTTTATAAGAAAAATACAGATATGAAAAACAAAATACATTTTCTGTTGTCAGTTTGAATGGAAGATTATATACAGCTGAAGAGATAATTAATGAATTGCTTCATCTGAGATAATAACCTAGAATGTAGAACATTATCCTCAAAAATTTTACCAAAAGGCAAATCTGTTTCCAATCTTAATTCTCTTACTCAATAGCATTGTGATCTTGGGCGTATAACCTCTGGTGGACTCTTCTTATCTCTAAAATCAGGGCTAATAATAGATAAGTATCATTCAGTTCAGTTCAGTTCAGTCGCTCAGTCTTGTCTGACTCTTTGCGACGCCATGAATCGCAGCACGCCAGGCCTCCCTGTCCATCACCAACTCCCGGAGTTCACTCAGACTCACATCCATCAAGTCCCTGATGCCATCCAGCCATCTCATCCTCGGTCGTCCCCTTCTCCTCCTGCACCCAACTCCTCCCAGCATCAGAGTCTTTTCCAATGAGTCAACTCTTCGCATGAGTGGCCAAAGTATTGGAGTTTCAGCTTCAGCATCATTCCCTCCAAAGAAATCCCAGGGTTGATCTCCTTCAGAATGGACTGGTTGGACCTCCTTGCAGTCCAAGGGACTCTCAAGAGTCTTCTCCAAGACCACAGTTCAAAAGCATCAATTCTTTGGTGCTCAGCTTTCTTCACAGTCCAACTCTCGCATCCATACATGACCACTGGGAAAAACCATAGCTTTGATTAGACGAATCTTTGTTGGCAAAGTAATGTCTCTGCTTTTCAATATGCTATCTAGGTTGATCATAACTTTTCTTCCAAGGAGTAAGCATCTTTTAATTTCATGGCTGCAATCACCATCTGCAGTGATTTTGGAGCCCCCCAAAATAAAGTCTGACACTGTTTTCACTGTTTCCCCATTTATTTGCCATGAAGTGATGAGACGATATGCCATAAGTCTCATTAAGTCATTAGAAATATTAAATGAGATAATAGTTGTACCCATTCTATTCAAAAAACACAGAAATATAATCATCATCATTATAATTACCTGAGCTTCCCAGGTGCACTGGTGGTAAAGAACCTGCCTAAAGATGCAGGAGACTCAAAAGACACAAGTTCAATCCCTGGTCCTAATGATTCTTTGGAGCAGGAAATGGCAACCTATTCCAGTATTTTTGCCTTAAAAATGCCATGGACAGAGGAGCCTGGAGAACTAAGTCCATGGGGAAGCAAAAAGTCAGACATGACTGAGCGACTGGGTGCTGAACTGTATCAACTGTTATTAAAAAGTAGTTTGGGGGGGTTCCCAGGTGGTTTTTGTGGTAAGGAACCTGCCTGCCAATGCAGGAAGCATAGGAGACAAAGGTCTGATCCCTGGGTTGGGAAGATCTCCTGAAGAAGGAAATGACAACCCACTCCAGTATTCTTGCCTGGAGAATCCCATGGACAGAGGAGCCTGCAGGCTACAGTCCACAGGGTTGCAAAGAGCTGGACACAACTGAAGCAACTTAGCACACATGAAGAAAAAGTAGTTTTAATATACTCAATTCAAGTACTTACTTGTCTCTAAATTCCCTATAGCACTATTTTTTAACTTGTTATTTTGTTTTACTGAAGTATAGAGGCTGGATGAAGTTCAAGCTGGAATCAAGATTGCAAAGAGAAATATTAAAAACCTCAGATATGTAGATGACACCACATTAATAGCAGAAAGTGAAGAGGAACTAAAGAGCTTCTTGATGAAGGTGAAAGAGAAGAGTGAAAAAGTTGGCTTAAAATTCAACATTCAAAAAACTAAGATTATGACATCTGGTCCCATTACTTCATGGCAAGGAGATGGGGAAATAATGAAACAGACTTTATTTTCTTGGGTTCAAAAACCATTGTGAAGAGTGACTGCAGGCATTAAATTAAAAAATGCTTATTCCTTGGAAGAAAAGCTATGGCAAATCTAGACAGCATATTGAAAAGCAAAGATATCACTTTGCTAACAAAGGTCCATATAGTCAAAGCTATGGTTTTTGCAGTAGTCATGTATGGATGTGACAACTGGACCATAAAGAAGGCTGAGGGCCAAAGAATTGATGCTTTTGAACCCAGTCGTGGAGAACACTCTTCAGAGTCCCTTGGACTGCAAGGAGATCAAACCAGTCAGTCCTAATGGAAATCAGCCCTGAATATTCATTGAAAGGACTGATGCTGAAGCTGAAGCTCCGGTACTTTGGTCACCTGCTGCAAAGAGCTGACTCATTAGAAAAGACTCCGATGTTGGGAAAGATTGAAGGCAGGAGGAGAAGTGGGTGACAGAGGATGAGATGGTTGGATGGCATCGCTGACTCAATAAATATGATTTTGAGAGAAGTCTGGGAGATAGTGAAGGACAGGGAAGTCTGGTGTGCTTCAGTCTATGGAGTGGGAAAAAGTTGAACATGACTGAGCTACTGAACAACAACAAATAGCTAATTTGCAATATGTTGTTAGTTTCTTGTGTACAGAAGACAAATTCAGTGATTATGTATATATATATATATGTTTACACACATACACATTCTTTTTCATTTTCCTTTCTATTATGATTTACTATAGGATATTGAATATAGTTCCTATGCTATACAGTAAGATCTTGTTTCTTCATCCTATATATAACAGTTTGCATCTGCTAGTACCAAACTCCCAGTCCTTCCCTTCCCTTCCCATTCCTAGCAATGACAAGTCTGGACCTAATGTCTTTTTTAGCAGTTGTTGAAGAATACCAATACACTAGATTTTGCATCTAAAAAGATTACATGTTTGCCTAATCCCAGTGTAAGTTTTGACCCATTTTGTGACTATTTAGAGCATATTATAAAATCACCAGTATGTATATTCCCAGAGTAATTCATTCCATTTGAGTTACACTCACAAGTTTATTTGAGAGGGTGGGAGTGTAAGGTCAAGTCAGTTTTATATAGACAGAGGAACATATAGAAGAAGATAGAAAGAGTAAAGGAGAATTTTCCACTTTGCATATTTTGAAAATTAACAGTAGTGTATGAAAATCACAACCAAGTCAGTTTTCTGAATTGGAACACATTTAAGTTAATGTGAATGTTCATTGTACATTAGCTTATTAAAGTCTCTGAAAAGCCTTGCAGTACATTTAATTCCAACTCAGCATTATAAAAATGAGTTGACCGTTGATCCTATGGTTTTGTTTTATTTTTCTGAAAAACTTTCCTTTCACATCTTCACAGGCCCATTTTAGAGACTCTAAAATTTCCTTCTACAAGTACTAACACCATCTTCCCATGCCTTCCTTGGGGAGAAACCTCAGAGGCAAGACTCAATTTTCTCAACTCTAAAATGGGAACATTAATAAATTCATGACAAGTCAATGAGAACTGTAAGTCAAATTAGCTCACAAAATACTGTGAGCTCAACAGTGAAAGTCACTCATTCTTATCCAGCTCTTTGTGATCCCATGGACTATACAGTCCATGGAATTCTCCAGGCAAGAATACTGGAATGGGTTGCCATTTCCTTCTTCAGGGGGTGTTCCCAATCCAGGTCTCCTGCACTGCAGGCAATTTCTTTACTGTATGAGCTACCAGGGAAGCTGCTGGGCCCTCCCTGGAGCAGTTTCCTTCATTCAGGCCAGCAAAGAAGAATCAATAGGAGAGTCTTCAAGGCAGACAGTAGGATTCCCTGGTGGCTCAGATGGTAAAGCATCTGCCCGCAATGCGGGAGAGCTGGGTTCAATCTCTGGGTGGGGGAAGATCTTCTGGAGAAGGAAATGGCAACCCACTCCAGTATTCATGCCTGGAAAATTCCATGGATGGAGAAGCCTGGTGGGCTACAGTCCATGGGGTCGCAAAGAGTCAGACACGATTGAGCAACTTCACTTTCACTTTCAAGGCAGACAATAGTGACAAGTAGAAGTAACATAATCATGACGCTGACAACCCATCATGTTTGTCGTATTCTCTTGGTTAGGAGCAAGTCCATCACAATGAAGGGAAGAGACTATACAAGCTAAGAATAGCAGAAGAAGGGAATGATCAGAGGCTATCTCAGTGTTGTCTGGGACATAGTAAGTTACTAGAGCATAACTGTTAGTCAGTCATGTCCAACTCTGGGACTCCATGGACTCTAGCCCACCAGGCTCCTGTGTCCATGAAATTCTCCAGGCAAGAATACTGGAGTGGGGAGCTATTCCCTTCTCCAGGGCATTTTCCTGACCCAGGGATTGAACCAGGTCCTGCAATGCCGGCAGATTCTTCACCGTCTGAGCCCCAGGAATGCTCCAAGAATACTGGAGTGGGGAGCCACTCCCTTCTCCAGGGGATTTTCCTGACTCAGGGATCAAACCCAGGTCTCTTGCGTTTTAGGCTGTTTCAGAGAAAGTGGATGATTAGAGGCTATCTCAGTGTTGTCTGACACAAATGCGGTGAAACCACATGGGCTGGGTTTTAATTATATTTCTCCCTTTTTTTTGACTGTACTTTCCACCTGAGCCCTTGATCTTTTCAAGCCCCTCTACCTACAACATCACTCCATCTCTACTCTCACAGAATCTGTTTTGACAGTCAGGTTTGTATAATCTCCTTTTTCTCCAGTCAGATACAGATGTGGATAGATAGACAAAACAACAGACAGAGAGACAGATAGGTAGATGGACAGATAAATAGATAGATAGATATAGATTCACATATGGACTTCCCTGATGACTCAGATGGTAAAGAAACTGCCTGCAATGTGGGAGACCTGGGTTCCATCTCTGGGTCAGGAAGATCTCTTGGAGAAGGGAATGGCAACCCACTCCAGTATTCTTGCTTGGAAAATTCCATGGACAGAAGAGCCTGGTTGGCTACAGTCCATGGAGTCACAGAGACTGACACGACTGAGCAACTAACACAACAAATATGTATGTGTGTTTGTTTTTACTTAAAAATGTGATTATATTACACCCACATTTTATAATGTGTGAATATCGAATACTCACACTACTCAATCATTCCACTACTAATAGGAATTCACTAACTTTCCACCTTTTTTGCACAACCAACAATGATGCAATAAAAATCCTTGTGCCTGTATTCTTACTTACTGATGCATTTGTTTTTCTGGGATACTTTCCCACAGCGGGATGTCTGGGTCAAAGGATATTTTTAATTTAATAGATATTGCCAGATTGCTTTCCAAAAAAGCTATAATAAAGCACGTTTCCACCAGCAATATATTAAAGTGCCCCTTTTCTCTGTATCACTGCCAGCAATAGGTGTTACTGCTCTGTTTAGTGCTTGCCAGGCTGATGGGCATAAAGGGACATCTCATTACTTTAATTTGCATTCACTGACGACTGTAGAGGTTGAGCATCATAACGTTTGTTGGCCATTTGGAATTGCCTTTTTGTGCATTGCTTCATCCTAGTCTTTGCTAATCTTTCTATTGGGATGCTTGAAAGAGCTATTTATATAAAGTGGATGTTAACTCATATTCTTTGAATTAACATTTTTGCCCAAACCCATTATTGTTTTCTATGCACTTTTTAAATGAAATCTTCATTCATACAAAAGTTTTAAAATCTTATATGGTCTATATGTATCTAATTTTGTTTCATTCTATCTCTATTTAATAGAGGAAGCGGACTAACTATTCATGTTCTAACATTTTATTATTTTCTCATTTAATCTTTAACTCATCTAGAATTATTTTGTGTTTGGGGCAAAACGAGGATTAATTTTAGTTCCTTCTGTAAAGATAGCCAGTTATGCCAGTACCATCTATCATTAACCCAGTTTTCTTACACAATTAATACTGTCATTGTGTATTCAATTCTCACTTAGCCTCAGATATAGTTCTGGATTCCCCAAATTGCATTACTAATCTTTATCTATTTATATACCGATACTAATGATAAATTGACTTGAGTGGCTATTTCAAATGATACTTTATATAAGCCAACTTCTCCCTTTCTGTTTTTGTTTTGAATGCTTTTCCTGACAATTCTGTGGCATTTGTGTGTTCATATAAACTCAGAATAATTCTATACAATTTCAAAAGAAAGATATATTAGGATTATACTTAGAATTTTACAAAACTGAAACTCCAGTACTTTGGCTATCTCATGCGAAGAGTTGACTCATTGGAAAAGACTCTGATGCTGGGAGGGATTGGGGGCAGGAGGAGAAGGGGACGACCAAGGATGAGATGGCTGGATGGCATCACGGACTCGATGGACGTGAGTCTGAGTGAACTCCGAGAATGGTAATGAACAGGGAGGCCTGGCGTGCTGCGATTCATGGGGTCGCAAGGAGTCGGACACGACTGAGCGACTGAACTGAACTGAACTGATACACTGATTTTAGAAGAATTAGCATTTTATTTATCAAACATTGGTGTCTTACTTACTATTTATTCAGATCTGGGTTTATATCCTTTAATACAATTTTTTAGAAATTTTGTTTATGGAAGTGTTTGTTACTTCCCTGTTATCTTCTATTTTATTTTTAATATAAATTTATTTATTTTAATTGGAGGCTAATTACTTTACAGTATTGTATTGGTTTTGCCATACATCAACATGAACCAGCCACAGGTGTACATGTGTTCCCCATCCAGAACCCCGCTCCCACCTGCCTTCCTGTACCATCCCTCTGGGTTATCCCAGTGCACCATCCCCAAGCTTCCTGTATGCTACATCGAACCTGGACTGACGATTCATTTCTTATATGATATTATACATATTTCAATGCCATTCTCCCAAATCATCCCACCCTCTCACTCTCCCACAGAGTCCAAAAGACTGTTCTATATATCTGTGTCTCTTTTGCTGTCTCGCATACAGGGTTATCATTACCATCTTTCTAAATTCCAGATATATGCATTAGTATACTGTATTGGTGTTTTTCTTTCTGGCTTACCATTAGCCAGACTCATCAAGAAACAAAGGGAGAAAAGTCAAATCAATAAAATTAGAAATGAAAATGGAGAGATCACAACAGACAACACAGAAATACAAAGGATCATAAGAGACTACTATCAGCAATTATATGCCAATAAAATGGACCACTTGGAAGAAATGAACAAATTCTTAGAAAAGTACAACTTTCCAAAACTGAACCAAGAAGAAATAGAAAATCTTAACAGGCCCATCACAAGCACAAAAATTGAAACTGTAATCAGAAATCTTCCAGCAAACAAAAGTCCAGGTCCAGATGGCTTCACAGCTGAATTCTACCAAAAATTCTGAGAAGAGCTAACACCTATCCTACTGAGACTCTTCCAGAAAATTGCAGAGGAAGGTAAACTTCCAAACTCATTCTATGAGGCCACCATCACCTTAATACCAAAACCTGACAAAGATGCCACAAAAAAAGAAAACTACAGGCCAATATCACTGATGAACATAGACGCAAAAATCCTTAACAAAATCCTAGCAATCAGAATACAACAACACATTAAAAAAGATCATACACCATGACCAAGTGGGCTTTATCTCAGCGATGCAAGGATTCTTCAATATCCACAAATCAATCAATGTAATTCACCACATTAACAAATTGAAAAATAAAAGCCATATGATTATCTCAATAGATGCAGAGAAAGCCTTTGACAAAATTCAACATCCATTTATGATAAAAACTCTCCAGAAAGCAGAAATAGAAGGAACATACCTCAACATAATAAAAGCCATATATGACAAACCCTCAGCAAACATTATCCTCAATGGTGAAAAATTGAAAGCATTCCCCCTAAAGTAAGGAACAAGACAAGGGTGCCCACTTTCACCACTACTATTAGACATAGTTTTGGAAGTTTTGGCCACAGCAATCAGAGCAGAAAAAGAAATAGAAAGAATCCAAATTGGAAAAGAAGAAGTAAAACTCTCACTGTTTGCAGATGACACGATCCTCTACATAGAAAACCCTAAAGACTCCACCAGAAAATTACTAGAACTAATCAATGAATATAGTAAAGTTGCAGGATATAAAATCAACACACAGAAATCCCTTGCATTCCTATACACTAATAATGAGAAAGTAGAAAAAGAAATTAAGGAAACAATTCCATTCACCATTGCAATGAAAAGAATAAAATACTTAGGAATATATCTACCTAAAGAAACTAAAGACCTATATATGGAAAACTATAAAACACTGATGAAAGAAATCAAAGAGGACACTAATAGATGGAGAAATATACC
>SJYT01052089.1:65925-211204 GCA_006410635.1 Cephalophus harveyi | reverse complement strand
CTGATAATGAGTGATGTTGAGCATCTTTTCATGTGTTTGTTAGCCATCCGTATGTCTTCTTTGGAGAAATGTCTATTTAGTTTTTTGGCCCATTTTTTGATTGGGTCATTTATTTTTCTGGAGTTGAGCTGCATAAGTTGCTTGTATATTTTTGAGATTAATTGTTTGTCAGTTGCTTCATTTGCTATTGTTGTCTCCCATTCAGAAGGCTGTCTTTTTACCTTGCTTATAGTTTCCTTTGTTGTGTAGAAGCTTTTCATTTTAATTAGATCCCATTTTTTTAGTTTTGCTTTTATTTCCAGTATTCTGGGAGGTGGATCATAGAGGATCCTGCTGTGATTTATCTCGGAGTGTTTTGCCTATGTTTTCCTCTAGGAGTTTTATAGTTTCTGGTCTTATGTTTAGATCTTTAATCCATTTTGAGTTTATTTTTGTGTATGGTGTTAGAAAGTGTTCTAGTTTCATTCTTTTACAAGTGGTTGACCAGTTTTCCCAGCACCACTTGTTAAAGAGATTATCTTTAATCCATTTTATATTCTTGCCTCTTTTGTCGAAGATAAGGTGTCCATAGGTGTGTGGATTTATTTCTGGGCTTTCTATTTTGTTCCATTGATCTATATTTCTGTCTTTGTGCCAGTACCATACTGTCTTGATGATTGTGGCTTTGTAATAGAGCCTGAAGTCAGGCAGGTTGATTCCTCCAGTTCCATTCTTCTTTCTCAAGATTTCTTTGGCTATTCGAGGTTTTTTGTATTTCCATACAAACTGTGAAATTATTTGTTCTAGCTCTGTGAAAAATATTGCTGGCAGCTTGATAGGGATTGCATTGAATCTGTAGATTGCTTTGGGTTCAGTTCAGTTCAGTTCAGTTCAGTCGCTCAGTCGTGTCCGACTCTTTGCGACCCCATGAATCGCAGCACGCCAGGCCTCCCTGTTCATCACCATCTCTCGGAGATCACTCAGACTCACATCCATCGAGTCAGTGATGCCATCCAGCCATCTCATCCTCGGTCGTCCCCTTCTCCTCCTGCCCCCAAACCCTCCCAGCATCAGAGTCTTTTCCAATGAGTCAACTCTTCGCATGAGGTGGCCAAAGTACTGGAGTTTCAGCTTCAGCATCATTCCTTCCAAAGAAATCCCAGGGTTGATCTCCTTCAGAATGGACTGGTTGGATCTCCTTGCAGTCCAAGGGACTCTCAAGAGTCTTCTCCAGGTAGTATACTCATTTTCACTATATTGCTTCTCCATTCTTTAAACAAATTTACCCTAATGATCACATGGTCTGCTATGTAGGTAGATCTTTTCCTGCTTTATTTTCTCTCTCTCTTTTTTTTTTTTTTTTTGACCAGTTTTCAAATAATGTGTTGTTTCCTAGCACTTCAGAGGTAATTAATGGGAGTATTTTTGTTTGTTTGTGTTTTTCTGTGTCATTATGTGATGGATTTAAGCATATTGGTGTGCCCTAATTATTCCCTTTCAGACAGTGGAAATCTCTGTTTTACCATGGATCATTTTGCACTGAACATTAAAAATCTTAAGTAACTTTCATACCTTCTTTGATCCAAGTAAATTTTCCACATTTCTTACCCCAAATCAGGAATCAACCATGTCCTCAAGGATCACTGGTTAAGTTTGTTATTAAGTAGTTCAAGATCTGGGTATTAGAGTTGCTCATTGTTATTGCTTTTTCATTGTTTCTAGCTATTTTTCATTGAACAAAGAAAACGTATTATGGGTTTATGCTATACTTACATTCCAATGAAGGATTATTGTTTTTAGCATGTATTATTTGATTTCTTCCTTGATGCTAGAAATCTTTATTAGCATAGTTATTTACTCAATACATATACACACACTCACAACTGATAATATAATTTGTGTATGTTGTGTGTTTTAGTTATTTTACCTTTAGCATATAATCCACTAAAGGCATACAATGAAATTACTATGTTTTAAAGTCATTTGAAAAATCTTATCTCTGTACTGTTATTCCAACCACTCAATTCAAATATGTATGTGTTTACATTTAATAGTTAGCAATTCCATTTATGAATTTTAAGGTAATTTTGTTCCAAAAATTATATGCATTTATATGGTGTTAAGATCAAATCAACAAAACAAAATGTATTGGAAAAATCTAACTTCTACCCCTGTTTCTGCCACCCTCTATAGAATTTCACAGAATATGGTTTCCTTTTAATTTTAATTTTTAAATACAGAAGTTTAGCTGTCTATCTATTCATAGATCTGTACCCATCTCTTGGTTAAATGGTAGTTTATATACTATGCAAAATTTTCTCTTTCTTGCTATTTTCTAAATAGCAAATTTATCCCAAAGGTCAGATAAAGTAGCATATAAATGTAAATGTTAATTGTGTAGTAGTTCATTGTACATTCACAGTTTATTTAACTCGTACCCTATTGATGGACAAAATGGGTCAGTCTTTTACTATGACAAATTACTGCAATGAAGACCTTTGTGAATGTCTTCGTATTTTTGGACTGTATCATTGTCATAAATGTCTAGAACAGAGACTGCTGGGTCAGAGAGTATATGCATGTATACTTTTGCTGCTGCTGCTGCTGCTAAGTCGTTTCAGTCATGTCCAACTCTGTGCGACCCCATAGATGGCAGCCCACCAGGCTCCTCCGTCCCTGGGATTCTCCAGGCGAGAACACTGGAGTGGGTTGCCATTTCCTTCTCCAATGCATGAAAGTGAAAAGTGAAAGTGAAGTTGCTCAGCCGTCTCCGACTCTGTGCAACCCCATGGACTGCAGCCCACCAGGCTCCTCCGTCCATGTGATTTTCCAGGCAAGAGTACTTGAGTAAGCTATTACCAAATTGGGTGTGCAACTTTACCTTTCCACCGGTCACCTCTCAGAGTGTATCTTTGCTAGCTCAATAATGCTACATTTTGTCAAACTTTTGAATTCTGCCAATATGAAAGGTGAGTAACAGTACTTCAGTATAGTTTTTAATTTTCCTATTTCTTACTATGAATGAAGTTGAAAACCTTTTCATTTTTAAACACCATTTGCTTTTTAGTTTCTGTGCATTGGTATCTTTATGTATCTTGTCCATTTGTGTATAGGGCTGTTTTTCTTATCCTGTGTTATTTCTTAGAAGTTCTTTTATTATTAAGACTACTAACTTTTTGCTGTGATTTATAAATATGTGACAAGTCTCTTTGGTACTTACAAAATAATATTTTGTATAATATTTTTATATTAATTTTAATTGATTATAATGTAAACATATATGATAAAATATATAAAACATATAAATGTAAATAGATAGCTTTCCCCTATGATTCTGGATTTTTGGATTATTAGATAAATTATCTCTATTTCCAAATTATTATATAATTAATTCATATTTTCATTCAGCATGTGTAAAGTTTTTTCACATTTAAATCTGATTTATTTTGAATTTCCCTTTTGCATGTGGTATGAAGAATAAGCCAATGTTTTATTTTTAATTTGGTATCCATATATCCTATTTCCTTTCATCAAAAAGTTTATCTTTTCTCACTGCTATGAGATGCTATGCTATTGTATATTAAATTTTCATATGAAAGTGATTTTCTTTCTCCTGTTCACAATGTTTTAATTATGGAGTCTTCTGCTAGTTTTGCTTTTTGTTCTTGCAAATTAGCTTTATAATTAACTTGTCTGGCTCCAAAAAAAAAAAATAATAATAAAAAATGAAGCCCAATTTTATTTGTATATTAAGTTACGGACATTACTTTTTCTTCTCTTTTCTTTTTGGCTGCACTGGGTCTTTGCTGCTTTGGGAAGGCTTTCTCTAGTTGCAGTGAGCAGGGGCTTCTCTTTGTTGTGGTGTACAGACTTCGCACTGCAGGGACTTCTGCGGCACACAGGTTCTAGGTGCTTGCAGGTTGCAGTAATTGCAGCATGCAGCCTCAGTAGTTGCAGTATGTGGGCTCTAGATNTTTCCAGACTCTCAGTTCTGTTCCTGTCTCTTATACACATCTAGATGTGTATAAGAGACAGCATATATGATAAAATATATAAAACATATAAATGTAAATAGATAGCTTTCCCCTATGATTCTGGATTTTTGGATTATTAGATAAATTATCTCTATTTCCAAATTATTATATAATTAATTCATATTTTCATTCAGCATGTGTAAAGTTTTTTCACATTTAAATCTGATTTATTTTGAATTTCCCTTTTGCATGTGGTATGAAGAATAAGCCAATGTTTTATTTTTAATTTGGTATCCATATATCCTATTTCCTTTCATCAAAAAGTTTATCTTTTCTCACTGCTATGAGATGCTATGCTATTGTATATTAAATTTTCATATGAAAGTGATTTTCTTTCTCCTGTTCACAATGTTTTAATTATGGAGTCTTCTGCTAGTTTTGCTTTTTGTTCTTGCAAATTAGCTTTATAATTAACTTGTCTGGCTCCAAAAAAAAAAAATAATAATAAAAAATGAAGCCCAATTTTATTTGTATATTAAGTTACGGACATTACTTTTTCTTCTCTTTTCTTTTTGGCTGCACTGGGTCTTTGCTGCTTTGGGAAGGCTTTCTCTAGTTGCAGTGAGCAGGGGCTTCTCTTTGTTGTGGTGTACAGACTTCGCACTGCAGGGACTTCTGCGGCACACAGGTTCTAGGTGCTTGCAGGTTGCAGTAATTGCAGCATGCAGCCTCAGTAGTTGCAGTATGTGGGCTCTAGATGGTTGTGGTGTACAGGGTTAATTGCTCCTTCACGTGTAGCATCTTCTTGAACCAGAGATGAATCTGGGCCAGGGACCAAGGACATCTTCAGGTCCCCTGAATTGGAAAACAGACTCTTATCCACTGTGCCACCACGGAAGTCCAGAGATACTGTATTTTAATGATGTTGAATATTCCTCCCAAGAACATGGTATATCTTTCCATTTATTGAAATCTACATTTTTTTCTTTCAGGAGTGTTTCATAATTTTCCTCATATAATGTTTGCACATTTTTCTTGTTTTTTCTTTTATTGCTATAAAGTCTTCTCTTTTAATATGTCTTACAGATAACTTTGTTTGTATGTTTGATGTTTCTAGCTTTTCTGTATAGATATCTAAGCTGAAAATCTATTTGAATTTGCTTATTTTTGAAAATGGGACTTATATGGATTATTTTAAGCTTTTTTGATAATTAATCATTTTTTTCACCAAGCAAATAGAATATTACTTCTTCCTTTTCATTTCTTAAGGCTCTAGTTGTATTTCATTTCTAATTCTATTGTTAATACCTCTAATACCCAGTGAATCATAAAGGTGGTAATCTGCCCTTTTATCTTTTACCCAATGTTAATAGTATTTTTCCCCATTAAATGCAATGTAGGCTTGAGGGCTGGGATAAATATAGTTCATCCTATTAAGGAACTGCAGATGGTGACTGTGTCCATGAAATTAAAAGACTCTTGCTCCTTGGAACAAAAGTTATGACCAACCTAGACAGCATATTAAAAAGTAAAGGCATTACTTTGCCAACAAAGGTCCATCTCGTCAAAGCTGTTTTTTCCATTAGTTGTGTATGGATGTGAGAGTTGGACTATAAAGAAAGCTGAGCACCAAAGAATTGATACTTTTGAGCTGTGGTGTTGGAGAAGATTCTTGAGAGTTCCTTGGACTGCAAGGAGATCCAACCAGTCAATCCTAAAGGAAATCAGTCCTAAATATTCATTGGAAGGACTGATGCTGAAGCTGAAACCTCAGTACTTTGCCCACCTCATGTGAAGAACTGACTCATTTGAAAAGACCTTGATGCTGGGCAAACTTGAAGGCAGGAGGAGAAGGGGATGACAGAGGATGAGATGGTTGGATGGCATCACCAACTTGACGGAGATGAGTTTGAGCAAGCTCTGGGAGTTGGTGATGGACAGGGAGGCCTATGTGCTGCAGTCCATGGGGTCACAAAGAGTCAGACACAACTAAACGACTGAACTGAACTGAAGGAACTATACATATGTAAGTTAGTATTTTGTGTGTTTTTTTAGACATGGGGATGATTTTGACTGAAAAAAATATTGTAAACATTTTTGGCAGGTTTCAAAAATTGTATTGAAACTGTCAATATATCAATATTTTAGGGAGAAGAGGCCTGTTTACATCTTTCTTTAGTGGAGTTTTGTGACTTTCTACATGTAAAGTAGGGTTCTTTATTTTGTTCGCTGATGCATATCAAGATCATAGATCCATTTCAGGCATAGTACAGCTGCTTAATAAATATTTGATAAAAGAAAGAATGAATAAATAGACATGTATTTCATTTTGTATAACTATGAGCATTTTTGTTGTGTACTGCTTTTAATGAGAGATTTTTGTTATGCTTTTCACATAATTGCATATATATATATATATATACACACACACTCACAAAAGCTGTTGCTTTGTTAAAGACATCTTACTGAGCATAATTCGTATTCAATAAGCCATCCACATAAACTGAACAATTCAAAGCCTTTAGTGCATTTATAAAATTGCAAAACCATAACTATGACCTAAGTGTGGAACATTTCCATTCCCCTAAAAAGAAAAATGCCTGCTGGCAGTCACTCCCCAGTAGCTCAACTGGAAACCAGTTATCTACTTTCTGTTTCTACAGATCTGCTGATTCTAAACATCTCATATAAATGGACTCATACAATATGTGGTCTTTGTGACTGGCTCCCTTCACTTAGAAGAAGACTTTCAAGATCTACCCATATTGTAGTACGTATCAGTATTTTACTCCATTTTATTGAAAAATAATACTCTATTGTATAGATACGCCATACTGATTTATCCAACCATCAGCTAATGACTTTTTTGGAGAGTTATCAGGTTTTGATTGTTACGAATAATATTGCCAGAAACATTCATGTTCAAGTTTTTTTAGGTATGTTCTCAATTCTCTTGGGTATGTACCTACAAGTGGAATTGCTGAGTCATGTAAGGTGACTCTACATTTGTCATTTAGAGAAATCGCCAAACTGTTCAACAAAGTAACTGCACCGTTTTACATTTCTATCATCAATGTATATATAAGGGTTACAATATCACTCCTGGATATAACTTATCATCTCACTTTTTGATTATAGTCAACTTATGGTGTTCTTGCCTGGAGAACCCCAGGGATGGGGGAGCCTGGTGGGCTGCTGTCTATGGGGTTGCACAGAGTCGGACATGACTGAAGCGACTTAGCAGCAGCAGCATGGTGTTAAAATGGTATCACATTTTGGTTTTGACATGCATTTCCTTAATGGTTAATTATATATCTTTCCACATGCCTTTTGGCCTCTTCTTTATCTACTTAAAAGAAATATCTAGCCAATTTCCATTATGCTTTTATTTTCATTTTTCATTATTGGGGTGTAAGAGTTCATTATGTATTCTGGATGCCAGTATCTTTTTAGATATTAATTTGCAAATATTTTCTCTCATTCTATGGGATGACTTTTCACTTTCTAAGTTGTGTCCCACTCTCTTGTGACCCTTTGGACTGTAGTCTTCTTGGCTCTTTCTTCATGGGATTTCCCAGGCAAGAATATTGAAATGGGTTGTCATTTCCTTCTCCAGGGGATTTTCCTGACCCAGGGATCAAACTCGTGTCTCCTGCATTGGCAGGCAAATTCTGTATCACTGAGCCACCAGGGAAGCCCTTTTAATTTTTATGAAGTCCAATATATCTATTTCTTTTTTTTTAAATAAAAAGGTAATTTCCTCTTCTTTTTATTTTTTCGGCTGCACCATGTGGAATGAGGGATCTTGCTTCCCTGACCAGATATAGAACTTGTGCCCCTGTAGTCTTAACTACTGCGGCACCAGGGAAGTCCATCTATATTTTTGTCCCATGTGCTTTCATGTCAAATATAAGAAAGGTTTGCCTAATTCAAGATCAAGGAGCTTTATTTCTATTATTTCCTCTAAGAGTTTTATAATCTGGGCTCTTTTAAGTCTGTGATTCAATTTGAGTTAATAATTGTGTGTGGTATATAAGGAAGGGATCCAACTTATTCCTTTGCATCTGAATATCCAGTTATCTTAGCATCATTGGCTGGAAAGACTATTCTTTCCCCCAAGAAATTGTCTTGGCACCATTGTCAAAAGTAATTTGATGATAAAGATGAGAGCTGGTTTCCAGACTCTCAGTTCTGTTCTTTTGATCTACGTGTCTATCTTTGGGCTGGTATCACTTTGTCTTGTTTACTAAGGCTGTGTAACAAATTGTGAAGTTGGGAGGTATGAGAGCTCTAAATTTGTTGTTCTTTTTTGAAAAATCATTTTAGTTATTCTGGGTCCCTTGCATTTCCATAGCTTTTGCTTTTGAATATGTAGTTTGAAACCAGCCAATATTCCAAACTCTAGCATTTGCTTTATTAGAATTTTCAGTTGTTCCTTTTGGTTTTATCAAGAGATCAATTATGAACTTTTCTTTCTTTTCACTGTTTCTTATAATGCTAATTTCCCTCTCTCATTTTCATCACTAAAATTTCAAATCAATGTTAGATAATAGTATTGATTGCATGAATCCCGAAGTGTTCCTGACTTCAGTGAGAATTATTTTAAAGGCTTACTGCTGAGTATGATGTTGGCTACTAATTTTAGATAATGGTCTTGATCAAATTCTTCCTGGATTGTTAAGATTTTTTGATCAAGAATGAATATGGGTTTTCTCAAATGTCTGAGTCTTAATTTTCCTATCTAAAGAATGAGGGAATTGAGCCCAGAATGGATCGCAGAGTCCAGTCAAATATTTTCCGGCTTTAGGGTTAGACACAACTGGGTTTCTTTCCAGCATTCTAACCAACTCTGGAATACTGAACCTGTTCATCATTATTTCCAGGCTTAAATTCCTCATCAGTGAAACTAACCTTACTTGCCTTGTAGGTTTTAACAGTATGACCTAATATATTAAGTAAAGAGTCTAACATCTAATAAACAACCAAGACACAGTAGCTCGTATTGGTTTTATGACCTACAGGTTCTTTCTAGCTCTAAGGTGTTATGGAGTGTTCTGTATGTACCTTATTACAACCTAGATTCAACTACTAACACATCAGAAACTGGAGTGCCAAGTAATTATACCTAACTTGAAAGGATTGGAGGTATAAACTCTAGTCTGTTAAAGGACAGAATGAATTTTCTGTTAGATCTCTGATGATTTACTTACAGCCTATAGATATGCCACATAGCCCCCAATAAAAGGAAAGTCAACAGTGGGACTAAGGTAAGATTTTGTGCATTAGTTGCGCAAAATAACATGGAAATTAGTTGACTCCTCCACAGAGATTCAGATCTTCTTCAGGCAGAGTTGAAAGGGCTATCAGCAGGCAACTAATTCATTATCTGACACAAAGTATCACTAATCACTCTGTAATTTCAGTGTGACCTCATTTATTATGCCATTTATCACAATATTTCACCAATGTATATTTTAAGGTAACTAACAAACTTTTACCATGAATTTAGTGACCTAAGTATCTGTCTCATATCTGTTGGGTCAAGTACCATGTGATATTCAAACCAGTATCTAATTCTCAGTAAATATAGTTAAGTGAATGAAGAGATCTGTATTGAATGGATAAATGAATAGATGAGTTAATAAGTTAATTAACAAATTAATCAAATACCTTTGTGCTTTTCCCACTCTATTTCCATTCATTAGGTTTAAACATATAGAAAAAAAAATTCATGTGCAATCATGTAAATTGGTAACCTAGGAATCACATTTCCCTGTAAGACCTAACTCTATCACTATCATTTCTAAGTAATCCCCATTAATTAATTAATTAGTATAGCTAAGGCTATTGTGGAATGCTTAGAAGGGTGTCCAAGGATGGAACCACTATATATATAAATAATATATACACACAGAATATACATATTAAGGTGAATTCCTGAATTGTTTCTCTGAATGTGAAGCTTACTAATCCATCTTGAAAAATTAGTTCAGGGGAGGAGCAGCGTGGCAGACTCTTGCGGTGTCACAGGAGAAATGATTATTGGAGACCTACTGTCCACTTTCCTGTCCTCTCCCAGACACCTGAGTACCCTCAAATCCCACTGCAGGCTGTCCTAAGGTACATTTACAGAAGCTCTAATTAATTCTTTGTAATTGCATAGTATTTTCTGCCTCTGTTTCTCTTCACAGTCTCGCCTTGAAAGCAAGATGTTCCACCCCTGGAGACTGCCCTGGTAAAAGCCTATTAATAAATAATTAAGTTTGGAGACCCCTACAGGGGTGAGTCAGGACTGAAGATACTGTGGAAGCTGTCTCCATGGTAATGTACCAACAGGAACTGAACTGCTCTATTTCTCTTTTTCTCAGTGTGGAGAGACTCAAGGCAAAGGCTTAGATAACAAGAGATTTGTTTTAGGATTTTTTTTTTTTCTTTTTGAAAAATCTGCAGTTGAATTAAGAATTCAAGAAAGGCTATGTTTATGGCAAATGAAATATAATCCACATCTGTGTGCAAAACTTTCCCCTATTTCTTACCATTCCCAGCTCATCCATCTCACCAGCACCTGCCTCTGGCCCATCCCAACTCTGCCATGCTATGTATACTATAGATAGTTGGTACTGATATACTATAAAGTTGGTACAGATATTCACTGATAGCTATGCCACTGTATTCTTGCCTAAAAGTCTGCTTACTTTTCTACCCCTCTCTTCTGAATTTGCACTGTGATTTTTTGTAATTAAACATCAAGGCTGCATATTGTAACCCTGATTATTTAACTTACACGCAGAGTACATTATGTGAAATGCCAGGCTGGATGAAGTTCAAGCTGGAGTCAAGATTGCCAGGTGAAATAACACTAACCTCAAATACGCAGATGATGCCACCCTTACAGCAGAAAGCAGAAAGGAACTAAAGAGCCTCTCAATGAGGCAAGAGGAGAGTGAAAAGCTGGCTTATATCTCAGCATTCAAAAAACTAAGATCATGGCATCCAGTCCCATCACTTCATGGCAAATAGATGGGGAAACAGTGGAAACAGTGACAGATTTTATTTTCTTGGGCTCCAAAATCACTGCAGATGGTGACTGCAGCCATGAAATTAAAAGATGGTTGTTCCTTGGAAGGAAAGCTGTAACAAACCTAGACAGCATATTAAAAAGCAGAGACATCACTTTGTCGACAAAGACCTGTCTAGACAAAGCTATAGTTTTTCCACTAGTCATGTACAGATGTGAGAGTTAAACCATAAAAAAAGCTGAGCACCAAAGAATTTATGCTTTCTAACTGTGGTGCTGGAGAAGACTCTTGAGAATGCCTGGGACTGCAAGGAGATCAATCAGAAGGAAATCAGCCCTGAATATTCATTGGAAGGACCGATGCTGCAGCTGAAGTTCCAATACTTTGGCCACCTGATGCAAAGACCCAACTCATTAGAAAAGACCCTGATGCTGAGAAAGGTTGAAGACAGGAGGAGAGGGAGCGGCAGTGAATGAGATGATTGGATGGCATCACCAACTCAATGGACATGAATTTAAGCAAACTCTGGGAGATTGTGAAAGACAGGGAAGCCTGGCATGCTGCAATCCATGGGGTCACAGAGCCAGACATGATTCAGTGACTGAACAACAACAATTCAAATGTATATCCTGCAGAATAGAAAGAAAGTGAATTTTGAAATGAAGCATTCTGGGTTCCACCCCTAGTCTCCATTATTCACTAGCTGTGTGACTTTAAAAATTTACTAGGCCTCTCACAGTCTGTTTCATTGTACATAAAATGGAAGAAATAGCTCCCTTGTAGGGTTTCAGTGAAATTTAAAGAACATAGCAAAAATTAGGGATTAAGAACCTAGATTTTTTGCATCCAATTGTCTGGATATGAATCTTTTCTTTGCTTTTTAGTAACTTTTAGGACAGATTACTTAATTTCTCTTTTTTATTGAAATATAGCTGATTTACAGGGCTTCCCTAGTGGCTCAGCTGGTGAAGAATCTGCCTACAATGTGGGAGACCTGGGTTGGGAAGACCCTTAGCTTGAGAAGATCCCCTGGAGAAGGGAAAAGCTACCCACTCCAGTACTCTTGCTTGGAGAATAAGATTTACAATATTATATTAATTTCTGGTGTGGTGGTTTGTGTTTTAATAGCTAAGTCATTTCTAACTCTTGTGATCCCATGGACTGTAGCCCACCAGGCTCCTCTGTCTGGAATTCTCCAGGTGAGAATACTAGAGTGGTTTGCCAGTTCCTTCTGCAGGGGATCTTCCTGACCCAGGGATCAAACATGGGTCTCCTGCACTGCAGGCAGATTCTTAACGTACTGATACTTCATTTAAAGTTATTGAGAAATAATAACTATACTTCTCTATGCTGTACAATGTATTATTATTGCTTATCTGTTTTAAACACAGTAGTTTGTACTTCTTAGTCTCATATGCCTTTCTTGACTTCCCTCTCCAGACTGGTAAACACTACTTTCTGTTTTATTAAATCTATTTGCTTATTTTCTTAGACTCCACGTATAAATGATAACATGGAGTATTTGTCTTTCTTTATCTGACTTATTCCACTGAGCATTAAATCTTTTAGGTCTATGTACTTACTGCAAATGGTAGATCTTTATTCTTCTTTATGGTGGAGTAGTATTCCATTGTATGTACATGTGACATCTTCTTTATCCACTCATCTATTGATGGCCACTTAAGTTGCTTCCATATCTTGGCTCCTGCAAATAATGCTGCTATAAAACTTGGGGTGCATTTATATTTTTGAATTTGTGTTTTCATTTTCTTCAGATATATAAACAGGAAGGTAATTGCTAAATCATATGGTGGTTCTATTTTTAATTTTTTGAGGAATCTTCACACTGTTTTCCATAGTGACTGAACCAATTTTCACTTCCAGCAACAGTGAACAAGCATTTCCTTTTCTCCACATCTTCACCAACACTTGTTATTTGTGGTCTTTTTAATAATGGCCATTCTGATAGGTTTGAGGTGATATCTCATTGTGGTTTTGATTTGCATTTCTCTGAAGATTAGTAATATCGATACCTTTTCATGTGCCCATTAGTCATTTGTCTATCTTCTTTGGAAAAATCTCTATTCAAAAAATAAAGATTCAATTCAAAATAGAGATTCTATTCAAAAAAATCTCTAAAAAATAGGTCATGTATGGATGTGAGAGCTGGACTGTGAAGAAGGCTGAGCACCGAAGAATTGATGCTTTTGAACTGTGGTGTTGGAGAAGCCTCTTGAGAGTCCCTCGGACTGCAAGGAGATCCAACCAGTCCATTCTGAAGGAGATCAACCCTGGGATTTCTTTGGAAGGAATGATGCTAAAGGTGAAACTCCAGTACTTTGGCTACCGCATGAGAAGAGTTGACTCATTGGAAAAGACTCTGATGCTGGGAGGGATTGGGGGCAGGAGGAGAAGGGGACGACAGAGGATGAGATGGCTGGATGGCATCACAGACGTGATGGACATGAGTCTGAGTGAAATCCGGGAGATGGTGATGAACAGGGAGGCCTGGCGTGCTGCGATTCATGGGGTCGCAAAGAGTCGGACACGACTGAACGACTGAACTGACTAACTGACCCATTTTTTAATCATGACTAGTATGGATCATTGAAAAAGGAAGAGAGTTCCAGAAAAACATCTATTTCTGCTTTCTTGACTATGCCAAAGCCTTTGACTGTGTGGATCACAACCAACTGTGGACAATTCTTCAAGATATGGGAATACCAGACCATCTGACCTGCCTCTTGAGAAACCTATATGCAGATCAGGAAGCAACAGTTAGAACTGGACATGGAACAACAGACTGGTTCCAGATAGGAAAAGGAGTACGTCAAGGCTGTATATTGTCACCCTGCTTATTTAACTTATATGCAGAGTCCATCATGAGAAATGCTGGGCTGGAAGAAGCACAAGCTGGAATCAAGATTGCCGGGAGAAATATCAATAACCTCAGATATGCAGATGACACCACCCTTATGGCAGAAAGTGAAGAGGAACTAAAAGCCCTCTTGATGAAAGTGAAAAAGGAGAGTGAAAAAGTTGACTTAATGAACATCTGAATGTTGAACTACGTTCAGAAACTAAGATCATGGCATCTGGTCCCATCACTTCATGGCAAATAGATGGGGAAGCAATGGAAACAGTGGCTGACTTTATTGTTTGGGGCTCCAAAATCACAGCAGATGGTGACTGCAGCCATGAAATTAAAAGATGCTTACTCCTTGGAAGGAAAGTTATGACCATCCTAGACAGCATATTGAAAAGCAGAGACATTACTTTGCCAACAAAGGTCTGTCTAGTCAAGGCTATGGTTTTTCTAGTAGTCATGTATGGATATAAGTTGGACTATAAAGAAAGCTGAACACCGAAGAATTGATGCCATTGAGCTGTGGTGTTGGAAAAGACTTTTGAGAGTCCCTTGGACTGCAAGGAGATCCAACCAGTCCATCCTAAAGGAAATCAGTCCTTAATATTCATTGGAAGGACTGATGCTGAAGCTGAAACTCCAATACTTTGGCCACCTGATGTGAAGAGCTGAATCATTTGAAAAGACTGTGATACTGGGAAAGATTGAGGGCAGGAAGAGAAGGGTACAACAGAGAATGAGATGGTTGGATGGCATCACTGCCTCAATGGACATGGGTTTGGGTGGACTCTGGGAGTTGGTGATGGACAGGGAGGCCTGGCATGGTGCAGTTCATGGGGTCTCAAAGAGTCAAACACGACTGAGTGACTGAACTGAACTGAGTATTTACTATTAATAGCTGTAGATAACTACTGAAATCTTGGCCTTTTTTTTTCTTTCAATATCACCAATGACAGCTATTAAGAGAAACCCAAGCAATTTAAGAATGACTCATCTACTGTTGAGAACTGTCCAAATTTTATTCCTCAAACTGACTTGAAATTTGTGGTTACCACCTTAGATAAAGGTTACTGATGCCACAGGAAGCAGCCTTCAAGATAACTCGGGATTTTGAAAAGTCTCTAAACCAGAAGTTTAGGAAATAATATCTCAGGATCACCATTGGCCCCCCATGCAATGAGAGCTGTCACCTCACAACTTCTCAGCTGTATCCTAGACTCAACCCAGCAGGCAAATTTTCTGCAGGCTGTTCTCTTGCCTCTTCTATGAAATGTGAATTTTGTGGCCACAAATAAATTTCAGCTTCACCCACCTCATTTCCATCTTATTTGTGTCATATTAGTGTCTGCAAATCCTGCAAAAGAAGACAACTCAAAAAAAATAATAATAATAATAACACCTGCCATAAGATCCCTTATTTTCTTTCCTTCCCATCAAGAATATTTCATTTCCTGCTGCGGGAAGCAACCTCTTGTCTCTTCCTGCCATCTGGACTTTTGAGTTTATCATTTGGGTCTTAGACACTTATCAAGACCCTATGTTTTCTGTGGGGCAGAGTTTTAGCCCCAGTGATGTGTTTCTTCATGCCACATGTCTGCAGTCCTGTGTAATGCATTCTTCTGCCTGGGTGTCATCTGTGATCTCTGAGTTCTACTATTGGCTTTCTATCCTTGTTAGTCACTCTATTTTATAAACAGCTTGACGGATGGGTTCCACTTAAAGTAATGTGGTTTCACCCCAAATGAATGCTTAGGAGCAGCAGATGAAATTTTAGCTCTCTGAAATGCAATGGATGTAAATCAGATTAATTGTCTCACTGACTCTGGGAACATCCGGGGATCTCATTTCCTGCCCAAGTCGCTGGAGCTTTCCCATTAACTTTTGGCAGGTAACTTGGTCAGGCCCAGTCATTCATCACCAGTAACTGCACTGAAAACACGTCGGTTGAAAATTTTGACAAGTAGATTGGGTTCTGCTTTCCAGTAAAGCAAATTTCAGTAAACCAGCACATTTGGCTTTTTCTTTTTCACTCTTTCCTCTACCCCAGAAAGAATTCCACATTGAAGGTGGACTATACAAGGGGTTCTTTTTCTTCTGCTATTACTCTAGGAAAGAGGCAAGACCGTGTGGCTACTGAGTTCTTTTCTGGACAATATGCAATTTCAAGAAAGGAAGTTCATGCTAGACCACCATTTCTAAGTTCTCCTAAGATTTACTGAGCTTTTCTCAATAACAGAGTTATGCGTTACAGAGGTTTTGTGATTAAGTTAGGGAAAACTAATATACATATAAATAGTCGTTACTAATATTCATAGCAAGTTTATATATAGTAGCCAGAATCTAGAAACATCAAAATGTCCATCAACAGGTGAACAGATAAACAAGTTGTTACTGTTGACCAGTTGTTATTGTCTGACTCTTTTGTGATCCCATGTACTGTCCCCTGCCAGGCTCCTCTGACCATGGGATTCCCTGGCATGAATATTGGAAAGGGTTGCCATTTCCTACTCTAGGGTACCTTCCCAACCCAGAGATTGAACATGCATCTCTTGCATCTCCTGCAATGGCAGGCAGATTCTTTACTGCTGAGCCACCAGGGAGGCCCTAAACCAGCTGTGGCTATTCCATATAATAATATCAGAAAGAATTAACTGTTGATATGCACAACAACATAGATGAATCTTAAAATAATTATGCTAAGTGAAAGAAGCCAGACCCCCACAAAAAAAAGTACCTGTTGTATGATTCCATTTACATAAAATTCTAGAAAACACAAAGGAATTTATTATAGAGTCAGAAGCATACTGGTGGTTTCCTGGGGATGTAAGAAGGGGATGGGGTACAGACAGAAAAGGGTGGGTGGGAAGGAGTGCAGTGGGGCACGGGGGGATTTGGGAACTGATGGATATACATTCCATATTTTAATTGTGGCGATGCCTTCACACATTTGTTTTTTATAAGGAAATTGCATGCTGTAAAGAAATAGTTTATCGAATATCCATTAGGTCTTAATTAAAACAAAACCAAAAACCAGGGATCAGGAGTCAGATTTCTTGGGTTCAGATCGTGTCTCCAGCACTCCTGGGATGTGTGATGCTGGCTCTTCCACCCATCTTCTTTATTTTTATTTCCTCAATCATGAAAGGGGAAAAATATTAACCTGTCTAACAGGGTTATTATGGTTATTAAATGTGTTGATCCTGTGAAGCACTTGAAGCAATGTCTAGCACCTAATAAGTACACAGTAATGTGTTATGATCATGTTTATTATATGTCTGGTGCAGTGTTTGCCGATTTATAGACATCATCTCATCCGACTCTCCCAGTCATCTGGTGAAGTGCTCGTGCTCATCACACCTAGAGGCAGAAACTGATGTCCCTTGTTGCGTAGCTAATGACAAAGCTGTAATTTACTAATCCAGCCTAACTCCGGGTCCCTCATGCTGCCTGTCAATAAGCCACAGTCCAGCCCAAGGCTCAGAATAATCCTAATGGATACTCTCCTTTTAAAGGAAACTCTGTATCTGGAGGAAAATGAATTGCTGAGGACTTCTGTACAGTGTTCCCCTTCATGGGTACTATGAATTTCTGGATTGTATTGGCTAAAAGATTTCTGGGCTTCTGGGTAACTTCAGCTAAGTTCTCTGCAGCTTTATCAATGGGTGCCCCTCATAACTGGGCACCATGTATGAGATTTTCATAGCTTCAAACATTATTTTCTTTATTTCTTCCTTTTTTCTTTCGTTTTCCTTCTTTTTTCATTAAAAAAATTTTTTGTGTGCATTTTTTTTTAACAATTAATGAACATTCAGGTGAGTAGAATTAGTGTGAAGTAAAGATTTGCAGTAACCAGGGAGTCCAGATTAGGGTTATTTCACATACAAAATCTACAGAACCTCATCCTTATGTGCTTGGTGTATCTATCCCAGATTCTCTTGTAGGAAGGTGGTATCATGGTGATGAGAGTGGAAGAGCATGGAACAAAGAAGGAGGGATGCTGGAGGTAGGTTCATGTCCCATCACTCATTATCCTCCTGATGCTGGGCAAGCCTCTACATTTCCATGAAGTTCAGGATGTTCTGTACAATGGCAATAATAACTGCTTTGATAGCACTTTCTAGTTCCATACAGTATGCTTGCCTGGCTTGTCGCTTCTGTTTCTTACAACAAGGCAAGCATTATTACATTCACTAATGGAAATGGAAGTTCAGAGAGGTTAATTATTGCCTTTTAAAGATAGTTTGTGGAAAAATAGTGAATAAAACTCTGCACACAAGGCCCCCTACCATACAGAACTTAAGTGAGAGTCAAGAAAGATATCTGGGAAAGACTTTCCTGGTGGCCCAATGGTTAAAACCCTGGGCTTTCACTGCAGAGGGTGCTGGTTTGATCCCTGTTTCTGGCCGAGAAACTGGAATCCAGCATCTTGCATGGCACTGCAAGAAAGGAAAGAAGGAATAAAAAAAAATGAAATCTGGACAAAAATGGATCTGCAGAAGAAGACTAAGAAAATAATCTCGTGTTTGCACGACAGTATGCAAAAGAAAGGAACAAGCCAAAGTTCATGATGATGTTCCCAGAATGAACAGTCTTTGAAGGATCATTATAAAAAGTGGTGAAGAACCTACCTGCCAATGCAGGAGACTTGAGTTCGATCCCTGGGTCCAGGAAGATCCCCTGGAGAGGGAAATGGCAACCCATTCCAGTATTCTTGCCTGGGAAAATCCCATGGACAGAGGAGCTTGGCTGGCTTACAGTCCACAGGGTTGCAAAGAGCTGGACACGACTGAGCGACCACACAACAATATAAAAAGCCAGGAAAAGGAATATTATTAGGCAACATGAAAGCAAGGTTCTGATTATTTTAGAAACTTCTTACATGTACTCGATAAGGTAGACATGAATTCCCACCCCAAGGCAGTTCCAAACCCTGATAGAAAATTCTTGGCTGAATAGGGATGAAGAAGGCAGGGGGAGGAAAAGTTTGACCCTGAAGAGAAATCTTTTGTCCCTTTAAAAGTATGCAATGATCCAGAAGTTTGACACGTGTTAGAACTGCAATGAGAGTGAGATGTCGCTAATATAAAGGGCCTCTCAGGTGAAACACATGGAAAGTATCAATTCCAAAGTGTCTTCATCTCAGCAAGAAATCCTTCTGCTGAAGCCTTATTAAGGGGGTACAGTGTTTAGCCTTCAGGGACGCATGAGGAGCTATGCTCCATGCCCTCCTTGGGGAATGAAAACAAGTGTGGCATTTTCATCTGTATTTTCCTAAATGTGTCCTAGTTTCTGTGATGGGACCCCTAAGTATTTTTCTAATGGCTTATTTCTACCAAAATGCACTATTTGTATTTTTCCAAACTGTATTCTTTAATTCATATTTCCTAAGTATGTTTCTGTGCTCTCCAAGTTCACTCTGCTAATCAAATCAGCATCCTTGTCAAGTTTAATTAATATACTGTGTGCTCTCCCTTCCACATCATTAGGAACTGTGCTGAATAAGACAGGGTCCATGCTGCTGTCCTTCAAAAAGGCTGTCATTTCTACCACCTTCCCTTTTTATGCAACCAGCCAGCTCTTGGCTGCTGCAACTGTTCACCTCCATGCTGATTGAAATGCCCTGATGGGCTATCGTTTCATGAAGTGCTCTGTGCAATGTGTTAATAAAGTCAAGACCAGGGACATCCACTGTATTCTATTTGTTCTCTCATCTGCTTATTAAAGCCAATAATGAAGTTGAAATTTGTCTGGCAAGATTTCCTTCATTATTAGCGCTACAATTAGCTTCATATTTCTTGTTCTCATTTAGAGGATTATGCGTGCATGCTCATACACACACATACTTCTTATAACTTGAACATTTTTTTTTTTTTTGCTATTAAGGAAATTAAGTTCAGCTTTTAGCCTGCTGATACAGATCACATTCTGGAAGAATCATCTGGAATTCAACAATTAATGTCTTACTTTTTAAACTCCAAGAGGAATCAGAGCAGGCCATGGCCTCTTTGCCAGGGTATTGCTGTGGGTTGGGTTTTGTGGGGCTAGAGGAGAACTTGAATCCTACTCCAGGTGCCAAGAATAATCCAAAGCTCAGTGTGAAATGCTAAGGTTTAAATGTGTGTGCTTAGTTCTTCAGCTGTGTTCAATTCTTTGTGACCCCATGGACTATGCTGAATAAAACTGGGTCCATGCTGCTGTCCTTCAAAAAGGCTGTATCCCCCCATGGACTGTAGCCTGCAACTCCACTGTTCATGGGATTCTCCAGGCAAGAATACTGTATGAGTTACCATTTCCTTCTCCAGGGGATCTTCCCTACCCAGGGATTGAACCTGGGTCTCCCACATTGCAGGTGGATTCTTTACTGTCTGAGCCACCAGGGAAGCCCCAACGTTTAAATAAAGGGGTGGGGAAAAAAATCCAAGTGTCAAATCCAGGAATCATAGGCAAAAATCAAAGAAAGCAAATCAAGGCATAATTGTGTAGATATATCATAATGAGAGACTAAGAAAGTACTGAGTAAAGATTGGGGGAGTATTTTCATGAGCACCCAGAATATAAATGGATTGGGGAGATTCTATCTTGTCAGTAGCTGGAGCTTGCTGATGCAAGTAAAGAGTGGATCAAGACTATGCATCATTGGCTTCATCTTCACCAACCTAGGAGGTAAGGACTTTTATCATAGGGAGTGAGGATTTAGAACAAGACGGTGGTCTTAAGATAATCAACATTTCCTTTAGGTTCCAAAGCTCATATACTGCACATACTTCATTTTGCATTCATAGTGAGAGTGTCCCAGATGGAGAGCATTTCATGCATTGGACAGAGCTCAGAGAAGCATGAAGCAGCTGAAGACCAAAGGGAGGTTCGAATCAATGGGGAAAGGACTTCCTTGCTGGTCCAGTGGTTAAGAATCTACCTTCCAATGCAGGGAACTCGGGTTTGATCTCTGGTCTGGGACGATCCCACATGCTGAGGGGCAGCCTGAGCCCATGGACCTCAACTATTGAGCCCCTGTGCTAAAGCTGCTGAAGCCCACACACCTAGATCCTGTTCTCCACAACAAGAGAAGCCACTACAATGAGAAGCCCTCGCGCCACACCTACAGTAGCCCCCACTCACTACAAATAGAATCAGCACAGCGACAAAGACCCAATGCAGAAAAAATAAATTATTTTTAAAAATCAATGGGGCACAAGGTTCAAGGAGGGTGTCAACCAGCTGAGGCTTGTAAACAGTGATCAAAGGTATATATTCAATATGTAAAGTGCTTTAGATTAGTGGCTAAGGGCAAATGAACTCAGTAAAAGTTTTAAGCAGGGTGATGACATTAATCCTCTCTGCTGTTTAGAATGATGAGTTTGGAATCAAGCTACACTCTGCAATGGGTAGACTGGAGACAGGACACCTAATCAGAGACAATTGTAGGAGTTCAGGGAAGAGTCAATGGTGGCCTACTCTGGGAGATAGTAAGAAAAACGTGGTCAAGGGATTTTCACTGTGGTCCAGTGGTTAAAATGTGCCTTCCAATGCAGGGGACTTGGGTTTGGTCCCTGGTCAGAGAACTAACAACCCCACGTGCCACAGGGCACCTAAGCCTGTGCACCCCAACTACAGAGATGTCAGTGCTACAAACTAGACGAGCCCTGCACCACAACAAAGAGCCTGCATGCCACAATGAAGACCTGACACAGCCAAACAAATGAATAAATAAAAAGAAGGTTCTTAAGGAAGAGAATTACAAAGAGTATACAGTCAATGTTAGCTGTTAGAAGGTGTGGAGGGCGTGACCGGAGGGAGAAGTCCAAGATGACTTCCGGGCATTTGCATGGAGTCGTCAGTCTAGTGCTACCATCACTAGACAGAGACCAACTGAGGACAGTGGATTTGCATAAGAGACTAATAAATTCAATAATACATATGCACGTGTGTGTGCTCAGTCACTCAGGCCTGTCCCGCTCTTTGTAACCGCATGGACTATAGCCCACAAGGCGGCTCTGTCCACAGGATTTCGCAGGCAAGAATACCAAAGTGGGTTGTCATTTCCTCCTCCAGGGGATCTTCGTGACCCAGGGATCAATCCATCTCCTGCACTGTAGGCAGACTCTTTACTGCTGAGTCAGCAGGGAAGTCCAAAATAAAAAATATAATAACCATATTTATTTATATATAATATATATATATTTGCTGTTCATAGATGATAGATTGATAGATGGATATACAGATATTATTGATATATATATATATATATATTTATTTATTCACTTCCAAATATTAATCTCATGAGATCTTCACACTGATCCTATGAGATATCGGGAAAAACTAAAGACACACAGTCAGTCAGGTGACAGCCAGGTTCAAAACCAGTGAGGCAGAGTGCAGTTGAGCTGAGTCTGCAATAGCCTTTTGTGGAAAGGCCCACAGATCTGGATATCAGGAGAGAGGTCTAGGTTAAGTTATGGAGAGGGAATGCAGTTCTCAGTATTTACATCCCCAAGAGATTCATCGAAGGAAAATAGATTTTCGTTTCTAGACTTCAACCAACATTTACTTAACCCTAATATATGGAAAGTATTATACTGCAGACACAGGAAAGAGCACTGACTGTTATCTGTGTCTCCTTAGCCGCATATTCTTCCTGCCCGGTTAATAGCATCAGACAGCTGAGAAGACACACAATGATTCTCTTCTTCCCTTTGAGCCTGGAGTCAGGGCTCATCTTTTCTAAGTCTGGATACACATCAGAATCACCCACACATGGCATTTGAAAAATACAAATGCTTAAGCCCCACTCCAAACCTACTAAATCTACATCACTCGGGTTTTTGTTGTTATCTTTAGATTAACAGGCATTGCAAATGCATAGCCACGATTGAGATTTACTGTTCAATAGACCCAAAACAGAACTGAAAGTGAAGGTACTAAAGAAAGTCAAACCGCCGGGAACTGAAAGATGCCTAGAAGAAATAAGACCATCGTTATTAAACTTAGCTTCTCTCCCAGGCACTGAATGAGATCCTTTGCGTACGTTATTTAATTTCACCTTGGGCAAGACAGTAGTTTTGATTATCAGCATTTCAGGACTTCCCTGGCAGTCCAGTAGTTAAAATGTTGCCTTTCAAACAGGGGGTATGGGAAACCAAAACATAAAGCAGAATGATATTGTAGCAAATAAAGACATCAAAAAAAAATCTTTAAAAAATCGTCATCATTTTATCATGGGGAAACAAAGTCCTGGAGAGATTAAAGGTCATTTTTATCTGTTGTTTTCTACTATAGTATATATGTGTGTGTGTGTGTGTATTCTTCCTCTCCATGCCAATTCCCAAATGGCTTCTTATTCTTATCAATATATTTTACATTAGATGGGAAATTGGTAGCATATTGTAGGCTCAGAAGATGGAGAAACTGAGGCAGACCAGACAAGGGACCAAGGTGCTTTGGGAGTCCGCTGAGAAAGTTCTCACGGAAGAGTGTAACTGAAATGCCCAGGTGTATTTGTATCTGTGTCTGTCACAGCTTCAAGCACCTCAGCCCAGAGCTTGACTCTCTCTCTTACTGATGCAACTGAGAGCCCTGAACAATGAAACAACCTCTCAGCATATGAAACAGAGCCAAATCACTGCTTTCATGACCAAGAAAGAATTATATGTACAAGTTGCAGATTCAGGAAGTGCTGTGATCTAAGTGTTTGTATCCCCTACAAATTTACATGCCAAAATCCTAACTGTCAAACAGAGATGAAGTCTTAGAGAGCAGACATGTGGGCACAGGTGGGGAAGAGGGGGTGGAATAAATAGGGAAGTTAAGAGCTACATAGCTACACTACCGTTTGTAAAATAGATAGCTAGCAGGAAGCTGCTGTATGGCACGGGGAGCTCAGCTCAGTGCTCTGTGATGACCTAGAGGGGTAGGATGCGGTGGGTGGAAAGGGAACTCGAGAGGGAGGGGATATGTGTATATGTATAGCTGATTCACATCGTCATACAGCAGAAACTAACACAACACTGTAAAGCAATTATACACCAATAATAAAATTTAAAAACATGTTTGTAAGTGCAAATAATAATAGTAAATTATTTATATTTAAGATAAAAATCATGACTTCTAAAGGTGATACTATTTGTATGAAGGATCTTTGAGAGGTGCTTAAGTGACGGGGATGTAACACCCCTCCCCTTTCCCCCATATGGAGACACAGGAAGTCCTCAATCTGAAAGAGGGACCTTGACTGACTGTACTGGCACCCTGATCTTGAACTTTCAACCTTCAAAACTATGGGAAATATATTTCTTTTGTTTGTAAGCCAGCCAGTCTATGGTATTTCATGATAGCAGCCCCAGTGGACGGAATACAGGGGATAAAGGTGAGAGCTGAGTTTCTACAGAGTTTGGAGAGTATGCAGTTTGAGGGCTGGAAGGCATGGCAAAGCAGTAGCAATTGGGGACCTGCTGACATTAAGTAGAGGAAGCTTGGTTACTCAAGTGAGGCTAGTTCTGATTAACTGACTTTCAGAAAGGCGGCACTGGAGTAAGGGTATTGCCAACTGGTCTATTTCAGAAGCGAGAGGCTGTTGCTGGTGGACTAGCCTTCAGAAGTTTGTTTAAAATTGTCATGATTAATTAACCATGCTTATAGCTACTTTAGCAGGAGACACAAGAGATGTGGCTTCCGTCTCTGAGTCAGGAAAATACTCTGGAGAAGGAAATGGCAATCCACTCCAGTATTTGGCCTGGGAAATCCCATGGACAGAGGAGCCTGAGTCCATGGGGTAGCAAGAGTCAGGCATGACTGAGCGACTACACAGCATCAACGTAGTTACTTTTGCTTTGCTCACAAAATTATCAGACTTTTCCTAAGAGGATAGGAACTGTTATTCTCGAAAGACCCACTGGTGACATAGCTGGGTGAGGCATTTGCATCTTTCACTGACACTAAATGGAATTGGGCTACAACTAAAAATTACAGGTAGATGTGAAGTGTGCAAAAAGGATCATTTTTAACCAGTATTTCTCATGAGGGCCTTATCAGACTATGCAGCTGATCATTCCAGTAGTGTTTTTATAGAAACTAAAGCAACCAAAAAATGAAAAAGAAAATCTGGTTACACCTAAGTGTTTGACTCTTTAAAATCTTACTTTCTGTTTATATGTACATTCTTTAAACACATAGGGTGCTTTATTGTTGCTGCATTAACTGTTTTAATAAAGTCTCTTTCTCTGGCTATAAAAGGAGATTATCAAGTGAGAAAGTCTGCTGGTTAACCCGCCTAGGGCGGAAGCCTGGCTGAGTGGACTATGAAGTCATAACCAAGTCCCCACTTGTCACCAGGTTTCCGCTTGAACTAAACCAGCTAGGTGGAACTAAAAACTCTCTTGAGTGTGCTCCTGCGATCAGTAAACTAAACCTCCACTGCAATTCTACCCTCATAGCCTCCTCCTCCATCCAGTGAGCGCTGGACCTGCTCTGCCTACCGCCCCACCCACCTTCCCCAACCCTCCCAAGAGAAAGAATGACTATTTGAGTATCTATTTTCTAGACTGAGGTTCATGAAGACAAACTGCCCTTGGGTAATATCTGGTTTGGACCACATCTACACAGGACTTAACTGGTTTCTGTTCTCATCTCAGTGAGAAATAAATGCCAGATATACTTTCATAGAAATGTGTGGATCATGGTTATTTTTAGCATCTCATTTTATTTTTATTTTTTTTATTTTTCAGATGGCTGCTTCCGTGTTGATGCAGAGATGCAAATTTATTATTCTTCATTTGATCCAATTGAGATACAGGGACTGTCTGAAGGGCTCCAACAATCTGTTGTGTTTTTTTTTAACTAAATTCATTTATCTCTGCCAGAGGGCTTGTTGTTGTTCAATTGCTAAGTTGTATCGGACTCTTTGGGACCCCGTGGACTGTAGCATGTCAGTCTCCTCAGTCCTCCACTATCTGCCAGATTTTGCTCAAATTCATATCCATTGGTGTTGCTATCTAATCATCTCATCCTCTATTGCTCCCTTTTCTTCCTTCCTTCAATCTTACCCAGCATCAGGGTCTTTTCCAATGAGTCAATTCTTTGCATCGGGTGGCCAAAGTGTTGGAGTTTCAGCTCCAGCATCAGCCCTTCCAATGAATATTCAGGACTGATTTCCTTTAGGATGGACTGGTTGGATCTCCTGGCAGCCTCCACTCCTGATCCCACCCCGGGACTTCATGGATCTCAGTCAAGAAGTCAGCCAAGTGCTAAACTCTCTGATCATCACTAGGCTCCCTGCAGCCCCTAGGCTGATCCAATTAAGATTTTCTCCACGTTTGAATGAAATACCACCACTTGCTTTGAAGAGAACATTGCAATATGATGATGAGGCTTATTGGATGTCATGAGTTTCCCCACCCAGTTTCTCCTTTTGCACCATTTTAGAAATGAAGTGATGAAAAGAGCTTTCTAAATTAAAAAAGAAAAAAAAAAGATGCCTAATATTCCAAACAACCTCCCAGCTTGTCTTTATCTTAATCTTCTTGTAAAGATGTAGCCCTCTCCAAAGTGAGTTTCTCCCCTGATACTTATAATCCCTTTTATTCAAACTCCTTTTGATTCCCTTGTTCATCAGACAAGCACTCTCTTTCTTTGACCGTTGCTTGTCTTCCCCTCACTCCTTCCCTTCTGCCTACAACTGTTTTCAAAATGGTCTTACTCATCATTCTCCCCTCTCCTTCCCTTTGTCTTTTTGTCATCTCCTAGTCACACCTTGGTCATACTTGGTCATACTTCAAGTACTTTGAGTACTTTGGCTGCCTCATGTGAAGAGTTGACTCACTGGAAAAGATTCTAAGGCTGGGAAGGATTGGGGGCAGGAGGAGAAGGGGACGGCCAAGGATGAGATGGCTGGATGGCACCACTGACTCGATGAACATGAGTCTGAGTGAACTCCGGGAGTTGGTGATGGACAGGGAGGCCTGGTGTGCTGCGATTCACGGGGTCGCAAAGAGTTGGCCACGACTTAGCGACTGACCTGAACTGAGTCACGCCTTTGCTCACCTGTTGTCTGCTGCCATCACCTTCCTAGATCTTTTAAGTATTTCACTAACATCAGTCTAAGCATCAAATCCAGGCTGTAGCCTGCATGACTTTATGTTGTTATTTGGCTCAGCTGTCCACTCCAACCTTCTCTTCTCTTAGCTTCCAGAAGCTTCCATGTGGTTCTTGCCTCTCTGACTCTTCCCTCCCAGCACCATCCCCTGGCTTCCTCTGCTGACACTAAATATGTACATGCCCAGTATCTCATGTGCAAAAGTTTTTGCTTCATACTCCACATCATTTCTACTTCATGCCTTGCAGTGATTCTTTAACACCGGTGACTTCTAAGTCAATCTCTCATTTAAGTAACAATACACAGGCTTACCCAGCTACTAAACTTCTACAGAAAGCATAGGGTTAGGATTAAAAAAAGTATAATGATCTAAAAGTATTAAAAATTGAACCTAGGGACTTCCCTGGTGGTCCAGTGGCTAAGATTCCATGCTCCCATTGCAGGGAGCCTGGGTTAAATCCCTGGTCAGGGAACTAGATCCCACGTGTGGCAACTGAAGATCCTGCATGCTGCAAGGAAGATTGAAGATCCCTCATGCCACACCTAAGGCCCAGCACAGCCAAATAAATAGATAACTAAATGAATAATTGAATCTAGATTCCTCCCTGATGTGAAGAGCCAGCTCATTGAAAAAGACTCTGATGCTGGGAAAGATTGAAGGCAGGAGGAGGAGGGTGTGACAGAGGATGAGATGGTTGGATGGCGTCATCGTATCTATGGACCTGAGTGTGAGCAAACTCTGGGAGACAGCAAAGGACAGGGAAGCCCAGGGTGCTGCAGTCCACGGGGTTGCAAAGAATTGGGCATAACTGAGTGGCTGAACAACGAAGATTCCCACCTACCCTCCAAAATCAAGTGTTACTGTAGTCACTCCTTTCAATAATTGTACCCACGTTCACCGAGTTACCGGGTTAGAAAGTTTACAGATACATAGTGCCTCCCTCTGCCTTAGACCTCAAAGTCAAGCAGACCCCAGTCAAGCTGACCACCATGTCCTGCGACTTTTCCTCAGAAATAGCTCTGTTCTGCCTTCTCCACCTCGGGGTAGGCTCTTGGCATCCTCCTGGGCTTCTATGTTAACCTCCTCCCTGGGGTTCCTGACCGCAGAGCCCCTCCTCTCACTCTGCAGTGGATTAAAGCTTGCCACTTCCTTGCTTAAAATTCCTCTGTGGTTTCTCATTTCCTTCTTCGGAGGTTATGAGCTATTTTTAGCATCATGACCTTTCTCTTCAAAAGTGTTTCACACATAGAACCCCATTGTGTGAGGCAGATACGCTGCACTGCTTTGGTTTTGGTTCAGTTGCTCAGTCCTGACTCTGCGACCCCATGGACTGCAGCACACCAGGCTTCTCTGTCCATCACCAACTCCCAGAGCTTGCTCAGACTCATGTCCATCAAGTCGGGGATGCCATCCGACCATCTCATCCTCTGTCTGTTTTAGGTGAACCTGTGGGTCCTGGATCCTCCCCTGCTCAGCTACTCTGTTCCTTCCTGGGGGCTCCTGAGTCACTTCCATAACTTCAGCACTAAAAAGAGACTGGTTGAAAATCAGTGATGAAATAAAGTCCAAAGCACATGAATCAACGCACCAGGGTATTGAGATAGAATGACACTACCACCGTGATCACCCCTGCTATTATCATAGCTGGCACTTGAATTTTCATTAGAGGGGACACATTTTGAGAAAATACCTGTTAAGTCCTTAGTGAGCAGGTGTGAACCCCAAGGCTTAAGCCTTGGCTGTTACCTAGTTTTCAGAGGATTAAACTGATCTGCCTGTAAAATGAGGAGGGATTTCTGGTTCTTTGGGGAGGGTGAGGGCAGATGAAAAAGAAGATAGACAAGAGAGGGAAGAGAGAGGATCTGGAGGAGGTTATGAACAGGGATGCAATTTGCAAAAAAAAAAAAACACAAAAATTGTTTAAAAATCCTGGTGACAGAGTAACTCTCTCCTAGCCCCCAGTTCTTGAGTGTGCATGTGGGTGTGCTAAGTTGCTTCAGTTGTGTCCGACTCTTTGTGACCCTATGGACTGTAGCCCACCAGGCTCCTCTGTCCATGGGATTCTCCAGGCAGCAATAGTGGAGTGGGTTGCCATCCCCTCCTCCAGGAGATCTTCCCCACCCAGGGACTGAACCAAGGTCTCTTATGTCTCCTGCATTGGCAGGCAGGTTCTCTACCATTAGTGCCACCTGGGACTCTCATTTTTAAGTAAATTCATTATATAAGAACTTCATGGAAATTCTTTGGAAAGTGTAAAGAACTGAGTTTTGCATCTGTATCAATGGAGAGGGTAGAAAAAATAGTTTATACAGCTATAGGAGGTCAGAGTATAAAGGACCCTGGAGAATATAAGACCTAAACACTCACAGAAAAAATGCAGAGAAGGATAGGTGATCCGCTCAAATGAGGGTTTGAGGGACTCTTCAAATAGATGAATTTCTACTGCCCTCAAGGACCCCACTGAAAATCATTAGTGGTGTGATTTTTGAAATTTATTAACCACATTCGGAAAATGTCAATGATGAAACTAACCTCTCTGACTGGAGGCTGATTCTAAACGAACAAAGCACATGGGATGTTCAGAGCACCTTAAGTTGCAAGGGAAATCAAACTCTCTCAGACTTGGCTCCCCCAAAAGTTCATAATATAGATATGCTCATTATTGTCTTAATTTTTATTGGATATAGCAGATTTGAAATGCTGTGTTTGTTTTTCTGCTGTATAGCAAAGTCAATCAGTCATGCTTATACATATATCCACTCTTTTATAGATTCTCTTCCCATAGAGGTCACTCCAAAGTATTGAGAAGATTTCCCTGTGTTAGTTATCTATTTTATATATAGTAGTGTGTACAGCTATGCTCATTAAGATAAAGGAAAGAGTCAGGAGTCTGCAATACTGAAAAGTTTTCAAACAGAAATTCTCTTAGTCACATGGTTTCTCTATGTTACTTCTAAGATGCTCTCCAAACTTTCTTCACACTAGTTTTTTCTCTTTCCTTATCACTATTCATATAATTGAAAATAATTACCAGGCCCAAGTTTCTATAACGTTCTAGTCCTCATACTCACAACCACTGGGCTGACTTGATGTCAATAAATTAAAACTAGATTAAGGGCAAATATATTTGGCATGACCCACCCCTGAGTCAGCTACCAGTGGCCAAGAGAATGAAGTCCCATCACAAACAAGGTCTCTGGGCATTGGCAGTAAGTATAGTCATTCACATACCTCCTCTTTCTTTATTCTGTTGCCCTGGCTGGGAATCTACCTGTGGAAAAATGCTCAGATATTTCCAGAAGATCCCACTTTGGCTTTTCTTAGTTTGGTGGTGGGTTTCCCAGCTCAAACTAGTGATAAAGAACCTGCCTGCCATTGCAGAAGGTGAAAGAGATGTGGTTCCAATCTCTGGATCAGGAAGATCTCTTGGAGGAAGGCATGGCAACCCACTCCAGTATTCTTACCTGGGAAATCCCATGGAAAGAGGAGACTGATGGGCTGCAGCCTATGGGGTCTCAGAGTTTGACACGACAGAAGCAACCTAGCAGATGTACACAGTTTGGTGGTACATGGAGAAACCAAAGACAAAATCTTTGATTATAAGTGAAAGTGAAAGTCACTCAGTCATGTCTGACTCTTTGCAACCCCATGGACTATACAGTCCATGGAATTCTGTGGGCCAGAATACTGGAGTGAGTAGCCTTTCCCTTCTCTAAGGAATCTTTCCAACCCAGGGATTGAACCCAGGTCTTCCCCATTGCAGGTGGATTCTTTACCAGCTGAACCATAGGGAAGCCCTCGGTTATTAGTGAAAGATCTGTAAGAGGAGCTACAATACCTCTAGGGCACTGAAGGATTTCACATTTGTGGTTTAGTTGCTAAGTCATGTCTGACTCTCTTATAACCCCATGGACTGTAGCCCATCAGGCTCCTCTGTCCATGGGATTGTCCAGGCAAGAATACTAGAGTGAATTACCATTTCTTTCTCCAGGGGAACTTCCCGACATGGTGATTGAACCCATGCCTCTTGCTTTGGCAGGTAGATTCTTTACCACTGAGCCACCAGGGAAGCCCCAAAGGATTTCACAACTAGATCTCAGATTTGAGAACAGTTTTCCCACTGAGGATTTGTGTCTCTGACATCAATCTCTGTAAGGCAGGCACGTTGTCTTTTATATAATACATGTATTCCTTAAAGATTGTGTGTGAATCAAACTTTTATGTTGGGAGACAGTTCTAATCTCAATTTCTTCACCTATGCATGGGGAAAATCACATTCCATTTCAGACTCAATGGGAAGCATTATTTTATTTAAGGAGCCATACTGTGAATTTTCTCTCTGGTTGGACTCCTGGTTCACTAATTCATTTGTTTTGCAAATTTGGATTTTCATTCATCAGACCTTCTTGAATCCATCTTAGAAAGTAAACTGTAGCTTTGGAGAGAGTCAAAGTGGCAGAAAAATAAAAGTACTTATAAGCTGAATGTGAAACCCAGAACTCTAAGTTCCATTCAACAATTCAAGTAAATTACATCAATTCAAGAATGATCATCAGTGATCCAAAGTAAGTGAGTTCTTTTATTTTTTTCAAGTTCTTTGCATTTTAATGGTCTCTGCCTTTGTAAGTAACAAGAAAGCCTCTGTAAAGAACCCATTTCAAATCTCTGTTGAAAAGCACCGCTCTTCACCTTTGGAGGAATGGAGCTCATGGGCCTGAGTAAACAAATTGCAGATGGCATACCACATCCATTCAGAAAACATGCTGATTACTCAGCATTATGGCATTTAGTGCTACAGAGAAGTGAAGAGCCGAGCTGCTACATCAAATTCTCAAGAGAATCCAATGTCTCCACCTGTGGGATGCCTAGAGATAACAGGCAATTGTGTCCGGAAATGCAATTACCAGAAGCAAAGTAAAAAGATTTACTCTCTTTCATGAGGAATGGAATCATGAAAAGGGTCTTTCATTATGGACCAAGTATATACTCAAGGCTTGGTTTATTCTGTCTTAATGCCCAGTAATGGTCTGATCTTCTCCATTATATATTCACTGGGTGCAACATGGCTTTATCATTTACATCTAAAATAGCATCTTACTCCTCTCTCCCAGCAATCACCTACCCTGTTGTGCCAGCAGTAAGACAGAGCCACTGCAAATAAATAAGGCTTGTATTTATTTTTCCAAAAGGATGAGTCCTTCAGAATCCTTCTGTCCTCCCAATACATTATTATTACCATCATAAAAATAACCCAATTAGACTAATGACTAATTAGACTAATGACTAATTCTAATCATTAGAATTAGTCATTGAGAACCATCAAAATACTCCAAACTTTGAGGGGAAGATAGCATACAGTAATCAATAAAAGTCTAAGCATGTTGTTGATGATCTTTACCAATCTGTAGCTAGGTAGAAAATATTGCCCCTGTTTTATTGATGAGGAAAGAAAGACTGACTCTCATCTGCCTAAAAGGCAGATTTAAAATGTCTATGTCATTTCTTTAAAATATTCATGAAATAGTTGTCTTCTCTTTATGCTATGGACATGGTTTCAATGACTGAGTCCGCCCCTTTGCTTCCCCAATATTCAGGATACCAAACAGCACCCTTCCTGATAAAATCTCTGTGATGGTGCAGCACAGGAAAATCTTCCTTCTACCCTTTTAGGTTCAGTGACTGGGTCTGAGAATTAAACTAACATGAGAGAGTTTCATAGGAGAAAAGCATAGAGATTGCACTTAATAATTTTATGTGCATGGGAGCCTTCATAAGAAAACTGAAGACCCATAGAAGCCAGTAGGTCCAAAAGCTCTGTAAACAAACAATAAATTGTGACCAGACAAAGTGGCTTCGGCAACAGGGGCAGTAAATTGTAGGACACTGACTAGGAAATATGGGGTCGGAGGGGGGCGTAAGTAATAGAATATAAGGTTGATTTTAGAAGATTTGTTTGTACAGATACTCTTCAGCATTGACTCCCAGTTTCCAGTGAAAAGAATGTTCTCTTCCTGGTACATGAGGTGACCTTTCTCTTGAGAAATTTTATGACCTGCTTTTAGATAGAAAGACGGAGATCAGAAAGCTTTTCCTATATCTGCTCTTTCTCAAGTGTCTTCAGCTCAAAATAATCAATGTACCAAAGTGGTATATTTTAGAGTGATGTGTTCTGAATGCTTTCAATGACAAGAGACCCAGAATACTTTAAAGAATGACTAGGATCTATTCTTTTTGACTCCAGACTGGAGGCAATTGGGGTCATCATAAGCCAATAGGAATATAATCAGACACCCCCTGTCTTCTCTTCTGAAACACTTAGGATAGAAGACAATGATGACTGGGTCAAAAATAGTATAGAAAGATTTCAGAAATGATAGTTTCTTACAAGTCGAAAAAATATTTGGCAGAAAGGAAAACTGAAAGACCTCCATGATAAGTATGAAACTCACAAAGGGCAACACAGTCAGTATGGGTTCAGATGAAATATGATGCACTCAAAAGGGCTTCCATGGTGGCTCAGTGGTAAAGAATCTGCCTGCCAGTGCAGGAGATGCAGGTTTGATCCCTGATCCAGGAAGATCTCACATGCAGCGGAGGAACAAAGCCTGTGTGCCACATCTACTGGGTCTGTGCTCTAGAACTCTGGAGCCACGCTACAGAAGCCCGCATCCCTAGAGCCTGTGCTCTGGCTCAGTGGTAAAGAATCTGCCTGCCAGTGCAGGAGATGCAGGTTTGATCCCTGATCCAGGAAGATCTCACATGCAGCGGAGGAACAAAGCCTGTGTGCCACATCTACTGGGTCTGTGCTCTAGAACTCTGGAGCCACGCTACAGAAGCTCGCATCCCTAGAGCCTGTGCTCTGAAATGAGAGAAGTCACCACAGTGAGAAGCCGTGCACCACACCAAGAGAGTAGCCCCTGCTGGCCGCAACTAGAGAAAAGCCCATGCTGCAAGGAAGACTCAGTACAGTCAAAACTTACGAAATAAAATTAATATAAAAGATTCACTCAACACAACCCTATTTTTCATTCCCCTGATCTCTGTGTCCTTGGGCAGCTCACCCCACTGCTCCTGGACCTCAGCTCACCTGTATGTAAAATATTTTAAGAAAACTGCAGAAATGTCTTTAATCCATTCTCCAGGTTCCAGGTCCTGGAGAGAATGAAACTTGAGGAACTGGTAAGTTTGGTGGGGGGCTGTGGTGGGGGGGAGCAGGGCTGAGGAGAAGAATTCCGCTGCCACTAGTCAAGGAGTAGATTCCATAGAGAAGATAAAAAATATTTACCATTTGCAAATATAAAAGCACCCTTTGCCTACAAAGGGGAGACCACTTGCAAGCATGCATCTATTATTTAGAAAGCATGTATTTACTTTTAAGTGTCTGTGGTTTAATAAGCATCCAGTGGCAGATGGATATCCCTTTCTTCACAAACAGAACTCCAAGGAAGACTCAAAAGCTGTATTTCTCCACTCCTTGCCTGGCAGGTCTCAGAAGGTCAAGGTTTTGTGTTGCCCTGGCAACAGCTGATAGCATCGGTACCACCTGAAGCCACCCGGGGGCTGCCGGCTCAGCAGCACTGTAAGTGGTTATGATGTTATCCCAGTTGCTGGGAAACGCACAACCTTGCACCAGGCAGGTGGGTAACTGTGGAGTTGATTTTCAACCATTTTGCCTTTAACAGTCTATACTGGCAAATGAATTCATCTCTGCATAAATTCTGTGAACAATTGGGAATCTTAAAGAGTTTTAGTTGTATATTCTCTTTTTTAAAAGCTCTTAAATGGCTCACCTTTGCCACCTGAAATACAGTGCTTATCCATGAAAAAAATAAAAAATAAAAACAGGTTTATTATTGTTCTATTGTAAACGAAATTGCCACACACACTGAAGTATGTTAAAGTTACTCCTCTAACTCTTCCCTGGAGTCTCTGCCCACCTAATCAAATCTTTAATCTTTTTAATGTTGCTCTCTGCTATATCTGCAGGAAACAAAAATGTCTTAAGATAATATTGGATCTTTAAAAGTAGATTCATAAAAGCAGCTTCACCATTTGAGTCATCCTTGATCGGCTCTCCTTTAAAATGCATCTTCTGTCTTTCTTGTAACCAAGGGCTTTAAAATTCAAATGTTCATGAACACCAGCTTTATTAAAATTAGGGCTTGGGGAAATGGCTTGGAAAAGGAAGAAAAGAATATTACCCAACCATTTAAAAGATGCTAATTAATGAAGTTCCAAAGCCCAAAGAGGACATTTGATACAGCAAGGGTTTCTCTACCAATGAGGAATAGAACTCATGTAAAAACAACAACAAAAAAGCCCAGAATAAAATAAAATTGAAGTAGATTAACCCAAATCTTCCCCTAGGTGCTGGGGCGGCCTCAGGAGCTCTGTTAAATTGCAAGAGCTTGAGTTTGCCCGCCTTCCTGCTGAACACATTAACATTTTCTGGTTCATCTCCATGTCAGACTTTTAGCTGTTGCAAACCTGTCTGGAATGTTCCGTGGAAGGCATCTCACCATTCGATATTCATCCACTGCCTGTCCTCAGCAGTTATCACATACTCAGCCCTGCTGAAGGCAGGAAATGGGAGGCTACCCAAATGGATGGTTCCGGTCTGCCCCATCCTTCTTAGCCAGAAGCTCTTTTCATTTTTAATTTTGGAGTCATTGTTGTTTAGTCACTGAGTCAAATCCAAGTCTTTTGAGACTCTATGGAGAGTAGCACATGAGGATCTTCTATCCATAAGATTTCCCAGGCAAGAATACTGGAAGGGTTGCCATTTCCTTCTCCAGGGAATCTTCCCAACCCAGGGATGGAGCCTGCATCTCCTGCACAGCTGGCAGCTTCTTTACCCCCGAGCCTCCAGGGAGGACGTTATGAAGTTAGGAAGACATTGCTCTCTCTGCACTCTGCACCCCTCTTTCCTCACTCATGCGCTGAAACTTAAAATTGGGAGCTGCCAGCAATATCCTCCCTGTCCTGTAGGTTAAAACATCCCTGGAGCTTTCCAAAGCACCCACAGCTAAGCTTCTATTAATCTTAGCAATGTTTCTCCACACTCAACAGTGTTAGCTATGTTAGATTTTATCTTTTTATTACTGCATTTGATGGTAGCCTTGTTCCTGCACTATACAGGAATATCTTTCTCTCTCTTTCTTTCTCTCTCTCTCTCTCCGGATATTGCTGCAGGCCAAAACATGGAAAATCTTCATTGAACAAAAAACAGATTCCTTGGTACACAAATAAATAAATAGCCCCAGCTGTATAACAGAAAATCATTCTCTGGGGTCTGATAAGGATCTTCTAATGCTGAGATTATCAATCAGATGATCCATTGGATTGTGTAATAAAAGTGCTGGAATTAGAGGAAAGGCATGCTTAGCCTTTGAATGCGAATGGGATAGTCCATTGAATGAAGGCTGGAGCAAGGGAAGAAGGGACTGTAGGCTGGAGCTCAATGTCAGGTCTCTGGTAACGCGGTTCAGAAGGCAATGTGAACAGTCTGCTGCTCCCAAAATACCCAACTGTACCCAAATGTCCCTCCTGTCATGTTCCACCATCCCTAGTCCATGACCGGATCTCACATTTTGTAGTCCAAGGGGGCGGCATGAGGGGAATGGGTGTCCCCACACCTTTGTTTCTGTTGTGCTGTCTTCTAGATACTCTTCCCCTTCCTTTCCACTCATTGTATTTTGGTAATTAAAATTAACATTGAGATCAAAAGGAGCTAAACTTACCTTGCATCAGGCACCTTGCTGCATGCTTTGTAGATTTCATTCCTGTTTGCTACAGTCCTATGTGGTAGCTACTCTATCTCCTGCTTTTGAGATGAAGAGTCAGGGTCTTGGAGAGGTTAGGAGCAGCAGAGAAGGGATCTATTCATCCAAAGTCATGTTGATAATAGATGCTGCTCAAAAGTTTTAGGGACAGTTTCCGTAACTCACCAGAAAGGATGTTTCTCACCAAAGCTCACCAGAAAGGATGTTCATGCACAGCCCATCAGCACTGTTCAGTTATCTTGTATAACTTTCTCTAGGATCTATTTTCTTCTCTGGACAATATTACTGGAAAATGTGGTACATGGAAGTATAGGAACTACGTCTGATCTGTCTTCACATAGGAAATTACCTGGAACTCCCCAGTGACTCCATAAATATTTATGAAAAGGAAGAATAACTGATCAAGTCAATAAAGGGTAAGGTAAAATAGCACAACCCAGAAGCTCACCAGATATAGAGACCCGTATTCTTCCTTGTCGGCTGATTACAATGAGGACAGAACTTTTCCTTTCATCAAGGGGTTCAAAAAGGTTATCCAGAGAGTCTGTGTCAGGGAGAGTGTAGTGGCTGGAACTTTCACTCAGCAGAAGGGTAACCCACCCTACATAGAGCTTCAGAGGCCTTGTCTAACCAGGAGGGGAGTGACGACATAGGAACCTTGAACCATCTACTCTCTTATCCTCCAGGAATGTGAGGTGATAGCCAAGGGGTCCTGGGGTATGTGGAGAGCAGGGTGATCTGGGCCCTGCGCAGCTGGTAGAGAATGTCCCATGGTCTCTTGTCTGGACCAGATGGATATGCAGAGAAGTAGCTGCCACTGGGGTAACTCTCTGGCTATTAAATGTCACATAGCCAGGCCTCCCAGCTGATGCAGGGGTAAAGAATCCACCGATGCAGGAGATGCTAGTCTGATCCCTGGGGCAGGAAGATCCCCTGGAGGAGGAAATGGCAACCCACTCCAGTCTTCTTGCCTGGAGAATCCCATGGACAGAGGAGCCTGGTGGGCTATGGTTCATGGGGTCTCAAAGAATCAGACACAATTGAGCAACTGAATACCGTGATAATAACTGACTGAACACATCAGTGGCAATAAAAGGGACATCTATTTACAGTTCTCCCTTAGGCATAGGCTGTCTCTGTCTCTCATTTTCCCTCAAAATGCACCTTAATGTAAACAAATAAGTTAATTAAAGGTTGATGTGGCATATGGGGCCGCCCTCGAGGAATTCGGGGAGGTGTTGATAAATAGACTCAGGAATTACAAAGCTGCAGAAGTTCCCTGGAAAAGGAGATGCACTGAGTGTGTTGGAGTACATTATCTGAAAATCCATACCACTGGCAGAAAGGGTGAGTGTGTGTGCGTGTGTGCATAGTCACTCAGATTCTTTGTATAGCCTGCCAGGATCCTCTGTCCATGGGATTTCTCAGTGGGTTGCTTTTTCCTCCTCCAGGGGATCTTCCTGACCTGGGGATTGAACCAGGGTCTGCTGCCTTGGCAGGCAGATTCTTTACCACTGCTCCAGTTGGGAAGCAGAAAGGGTAACCTGACACCAACTCCTTCAGGAAGAGAGTGAACAAGGAGGATTTTTGAAATAAAAAGGGGCTTTGTGTTCTTTATGCTGGGGACTCCAGAGCCTAGAGCCCTTGGCAAGGCTGGGCATCTGTCCTCCACTATGGCTTCAGACCAAAATCAGCTTCCCTGAATCTGGTCCCTGCAGAAGCTGGACAGGGTCACAGCAAAGTCTCAAAAGATGAGATACCTTGGATGCACTTGGCAATGATCTGGTCCAATTCTCTCATTTGATGAGATCCAGAGAGAACGTCAGAGCTGATTTCCCATAACAGAGCAAGTATATATGTAGAGAATCAGCAGTGAGAGCATTGCTCAAATAAATGAAGGATAAAAGCAAGATAACTGAGACAGATTCATCTTCAGTGAACTTACCAGAATCTGGAAATAACAGAAAATTTAGGCTATTTTAACCTTAGCATCTGTGTTAGTTTCATGTTTAGATCAAAAGTGCCGCACATAAGGGGGTTTGTGAATATAATATTTTGGCACTTTGGGTGTTGGAAGGTCTTAATTGGGCCGTGGAAACTATTAGCATATTCCTGCAGAATTAGGTTCAATCTGGAGAACCCAGAATGAGGCAGGTCATTTTTGAAAAGACGTGACTGTTCAGCGAAATAATTTTTTTCTAGATTATACATGAGTTGAAAAAAAAAAAAACTGAGTATAAATATATTCTCAAAATAATACAGACTGAATTCCTGGGCTAAAATGTCCAATTTGTCACTTACTACCTGAGCATCTTTGAGCAACTTAGTCAACCTCCCTAATCTCTGATTCAATATCTTCTAAATCCCATAAATGGATATGCATATGCATTTGTTGTAAAATAAAATTAGAATATGAAAAAATCCTCTGTAAAAAATAAAATTGCATAAATATATTAATAATATGAAGAAAATGAAGGAAGAAAAGTGTAGTAAGGAGAAATTGGCCTTCGTCTGAGGGTAAATGATATGATAAATTCTATTCCTAAGAGGCCAGAGGAAGATGAATTGCAGAAGTCAGGTGAAATATATTTACTATAGTCAATGATGGATTTAATCATATAGGTTTCATTATAGCTGTATGTAATAAGTACAATATAACTATAGCGTGATCACTCTGTCCAGCAGTGCCAGCGCTAACCCAAAGGTTGTCATCACCTTTAATGTTTAGGGGAGGCAGATTTTACTAATATAGAATTATTTTGGGAGACATGGTAATACTGGGGTCTACATGATGGAATTTAGTCACTTGGATGGCCTGACACTTTACCATCCATAAGGATGGATGGCTGATGGATGGATGGATGGATGGATGATGAATGAACTGTGGAATAAGAATGGAATGAAAGAAGGAAGGAAGGAAAAGAGGAAGGAAGAAAGAAAGGAAGGAGGAAAGAACATTTTCCAATACCCTAATCCACTCCAGTATTCTTGCCTGGAAAATCCCATGGACTGAGGAGCCTGGTAGGCTACAGTCCATGGGGTCACAAAGAGTTGGACATGACTGAACGACTTCACTTTCACTTAATGGCCCTATTGGCTTGAGTGCTTTTAATAGAGGACAGGGTTCTCATTTTTAAAAGTACAAGATCCTCCTAGTGTATCATCTCCTCTATGCTCACCACGAACTTTTATTTTACTATGACCAAAGTGATGTCCTAGGATGGCTAAATGACTTGTCCAAAATCAAACAAACTGTTGGCAAAGTGGGGGTTAGCACATAGGACTTTAGTTCAGTTCAGTTCAGTTGCATCTGACTCTTTGTGACCCCATGAATCACAGCACGCCAGGCCTCCCTGTCCATCACCAACTCCCAGAGTTCACTCAGACTCACGTCCATCAAGTCAGTGATGCCATCCAACTATCTCATCCTCGGTCGTCCCCTTCTCATCCTCCCCCCAATCCCTCCCATCATCAAAGTCTTTTCCAATGAGTCAACTCTTCGCATGAGGTGGCCAAAGTACTGGACTTTCACCTTTAGCATCATTCCTTCCAAAGAAATCCCAGGGCTGATCTCTCTCAGAATGGATTGGTTGGATCTCCTTGCAGTCCAAGGGACTCTCAAGAGGCTTCTCCAACACCACAGTTCTAAAGCATCAATTCTTTGGCACTCAGCCTTCTTCACAGTCCAACTCTCACATCCATACATGACTACTGGAAAAACCATAGCCTTGACTAGATGGACCTTGGTCGGCAAAGTAATGTCTCTGCTTTTGAATATGCTATCTAGGTTGGTCATAACTTTTCTCCCAAGGAGTAAGCGTCTTTTAATTTCATGGCTGCAATCACCATCTGCAGTGATTTTGGAGCCCCAAAAAATAAAGTCTGACACTGTTTCCACTGTTTCTCCATCTATTTCCCATGGAGTGATGGGACCGGATGCCATGATCTTCGTTTTCTGAATATTGAGCTTTAAGCCAGCTTTTTCACTCTCCTCTTTTAATTTCATCAAGAGGCTTTTGAGTTCCTCTTCACTTTCTGCCGTAAGGGTGGTGTCATTTGCATATCTGAGGTTATTGATATTTCTCCCAGCAATCTTGATTCCAGCTTGTGTTTCTTCCAGTCCAGCATTTCTCATGATGCACTCTGCATAGACATTAAATAAGCAGGGTGACAATATACAGCCTTGACGTACTCCTTTTCCTATTTGGAACCAGTCTGTTGTTCCATGTCCAGTTCTAACTGTTGCTTCCTGGCCTGCATACAGATTTCTCAAGAGGCAGGTTAGGTGGTCTGGTATTCCTGTCTCTTTCAGAATTTTCCATGTAGGACTTAAAATCTACAAATTTCTCCCCATACTGTTGGTGGGAGAGAGCAAACTTTTCAAATTCAGTTAACAGTTTTCAAGTTCTCATGGTTCTTGGTATGAAAACTAGGTGTCAGGGGAAGCAGATAAAAACAACTAAAAATAGAATGACCACATTTCTTGATTGTCCAGGTCAGTACCTGTTTCCATTCATCATCTTGGCAAGATTAGTAATAATATCCCTTTTCAGTCTCAAAATATCTTGGCTTGGGACTTCTTTGGTGGTCCAGTGGTTAAGACTCTGCACTCCCAGTGGTCTTAACCCCCACCTCCCAGTGGGGAGGTCTTAACCACCCCCCTCCCAGAGGTCTTAACCCCCACCTCCCAGTGGAGGTCTCTGCACTCCCATTTCCTGGTCTGGGAACTAAGATCCCACATGCCACATGGATCAACCAAAAAGTATGCTTGGTTTAGATCTTACATGCAAACCACTGTTTATGAGTTGAACAGCCTATAATCTAGCTAGGGGTAGTAGACCAGCTATAACAAGATAGATAGATAAATAGATAGATACATACATATAAATATAAGATATATATGTATTTTATGTATATAATATACATTAGAAATGTATTTTTATATAATTATATATCATATATAACCATATATAATATATATCATGGCACTTCCCTGGTGATTCAACAGTAAAGAATCTGCCTGCAATGCAGGAGATGCAGGAGATGTGGGTTTGATTCCTGGGCCAGGAATATCCTCTAAGATCCCCTGGTGGAGGAACCCACTCTAGTATTCTTGTCTGGAGAATACTGTGGACTGAGGAGCCGTGTGGGCTATAGTCTATAGGGTTGCAAAGAGTCAGACATGACTAAAGTGACTGAGCATGCACAATATATATCACAGAAAGGAAGGGTATATGCATAATTTCATTTTTAAGTTAATATAATTTTATTATTGTACATGTACAATTTTTTTCAGTTGAGTTCTTCTGCTAAGTCACTGATTAGATACATTCAAGTTAAATGGGTATGCCTCCTGCAAGAAAAGGGGCTTCCTAAGAATCTGTCAACTCACACATCCTTCCAAAGCACACCAAATATTCCCACACCTGCTCCACTTCCTCATATGACAGAGATAAGGGAAGAAAGAAAGTGGTGCCACAGGGACTCTGGAGAGTCCCATTGCAAGGAGATCGAACCGGGCAATCCTGAAGGCAATCAGCGCTGAATACCCATTGGAAGGACTGATGCTGAAGCTCCAACATTTCAGCCAACTGATGCGAAGAGCCAACTCACTGGAAAAGACCCAGATTCTGGAAAAGATTGAGGGCAAGAGGAGGAGGGGGCTACAGAGGATGAAACGGTTGGATGGCATCACTGACTAAATGGACATGAGTTTGAGCAAACTCTGGGAAATAGTGAAGGACAGGGAAGTATGGCATGCTGCAGTGCTTGGGGTTGCAAAGGGGGAGGATCTCCAGGGGAAGGAGAGGTAAAACAACTAAAAATGGGATGACTCTATGTCCTGATTGTCTAGAACGGTCTCTATTTACACTCTTCATGTTGGCAAAATTATTAATAATATTCATTTTCAGTCTCAAAAGGTTTGGACCTTACATAGAAACCTTTGCACTTGCTCATGTGCTAGCATACATGGGCTATATGTGCTAGCAACCACACCCACCCCCAGTTATGTGAATACTTAGCTGTCTCAGCATTCCTGTCTACAATGAAATATCCCATTCTTAAAGATCACCTTCCTTATGACTTCATTTGACATGGTCTCAACCCCTTCCTGTATCGCTTGACTGCACTGCCCTCTTCTATTTCCTTCAAGAGTTTACTCATATCTGGATTTCTGGTGGATGTTCTTTATTTTTCTTTCTCTTTTCTCTAACACAAATTCTATGGAGATAGGTACCCAGTCTGTCATACCCATCCTTGTATTTCCAATGTTTCACGGAGCACTTGACACCTAACAGACGTTTAAATAATCATTGAGTGAACAATTGAATGATGAATGAAGGGCCCACAGTAGAATCTGCCTGAGCCATAATGAAACACTCAGATCACTTGTCCATGAAGCCTTGCCTGACCAATGAGCCCATAGTCATTTTCCCATGTATAAAGTGCCCAAAATAGTTCTTCTTTGTGCCTCTTATGAAGTTTTGTCTTGGCTATTGAGCTACTTTCTCTTATCTTACCCTCTTCACTATGTTCTGGGATGCTTGGGTTTCACCTATGAAAATCATATTTCTGCTTTGCCTGTGGCTCTCAGCTCATTTCTTTATCAATAACCTCGACTACATAGATGATGCCACCCTTATAGCAGAAAGCAAAGAGGAACTAAAGAGCCTCTTGATGAAAGTGAAAGAGGAGAGTGAAAAAGCTGGCTTAAAATTCAACACTCAAAAAACTAAAATCATGGCATCCGGTCCCATCACTTCATGGCAAACAGATGGGGAAACAATAGAAACAGTGACAGATTTTACTTTTCTTGGGCTCCACAATCACTGTGGATGGTGACTGCAGTCATGAAATTAAAAGATGCTTGTTCCTTGGATTTGTGCAAAAGATGTGTATAAGAGACAGACATTATAAGGCAACTGTACTCCAATAAACATTATTTTAAAATAATCTTTTCTCTTTCTTTAGTTTTCCCAGTCTGGAGGGGTGGAGGTGGTATTTGCTTACTGAAGTTAGAATCTTTAACTTAACTGAGAGGCCACTTTTACCTTTGTTATTCAATTCCTGTCTAAGTCCCTATAGTAAATTCTGAACGTTAAAAATAACTGGTATGGTGTTTACTTTCCTGAGTGGATACTGGCTGATAGAGGAATATACAATCCATTGCCTTGTACATTTCTATTCTCTTTCATGGCATATTGGCTCAAAGGGATTAGAATCATTTTTAGGAGTAGGAATTCCCCCATCACTCAGCCCCATACCTACCACCTGCCACAGCCATGGTGCCTAAATGTTGCAAATTGTCAATGTGTATTTGATCACTGACCCAAAGTAGATTCAAAGCTAAAGGAATTCATCAGTTTTTAGAAGTAATATTTTTAAATCTTGCTGGAGAGATGATATCTTAATCTTCAAGCCCTCCAGGATAGGAAATTCTTCAAATGTTTATTTTAATTGTAAAATGTGTGCTTGGTAAACCCTGCCAGAATATATTTGCTGTCAAGAAGTGCTTCCCACATAGACTCAGCAGTGAGGACTCAGACAAAGGAGAAACACTTGGATCTGAGAAAAATGGTGATTTTGAAAACAGATGATGGAACTTATTCCCCAAATAGGTGCCTGCTGTTTTCCAAATAACCCAATTATTTAACTGATCTCAAGTTTAGCTCTTTCTTTCACTTCTCCACCCATTTATTTCCTTTCTGTGTGTACAAAAAGCCCACTTGTTCAATACATGTGAAATTTTTCTTATAAATACACCTGACTGAAACCAGCTCTCCCAGCCAAAATTAAAGGTCTATTAAAATATATTTTTCAAAAACATACTAATTTGGGACTGTGAAGCATGCCATTTCTGCCTCCCTTAGCACTGAAAAGCAAGAGTCCTTCAGGCCTGGCGCTCAAACAGGAAGTGTCTTAGGAACACCAGCAGTGAGGAGTTGGCATTTAGCATCTGATATGGAAAGTATCTTTTTCATACTGTCCATGGGGTTCTTGAACTGTGGTGCCAGAGAAGACTCTTGTGAATCTCTTGGACTACAACAGATCAAACCAGTCAATCCTAAAAGAAATCAACACTGAATATTCATTGGAAGGACTATGGCTTCAGCTGTGATATTTTGGTTACTTGATGTGAAGAGCCAACTCACTGGAAAAGACCCTGATGCTGGGAAAGATTGAGGGCAGGAGGAGAAGTGGGCAGCAAGGATAAGATGATTAGATAGCATCACTGAATCAATGAATTTGAGCAAACTCCAGGAAAGAGTGAAGGATAGAGGAGTCTGCTGGACTGCAGTCCTTGGGGTCACAAAGAGTCAGACATAACTTAGTGACTGAACAAGAACAGCATGGATTTAAATTAGGTAAACTGATATACAAGTGAAGAATTTGGTACATAGAAAGGCTTTAAACAAATGGGGTACATCCCTATTTTCCCTCAGGTGGTCCCAAGGGCTGACTCTCTTCTCCGCTTTCCCTATGGAACATGTTTAGCAACTTATTTGAGAATATCTAGTACTTGGAACATGGGATATTCAATGACCTATGATTCTTTGTCAAAGGAAATATCTCTCAAGCATGAAAATCAAAATAGTCATGAACTTTCATTGAGCACTTATCCCATGGATCCTATTGTAGATACCAAGAGGTTCAAAACCAAAGGTGCTTTGGTAAGCTCATGTTCTCCATCACACATATAGAGTTGCTAGAGACTGAATGTTTGCATTCCCCTATAAATTCATATGTTGAAGTCCTAACCCTTCTTGGGACAGAATTAGGAAAATGGGCCTTTGGGAGGTAATTAGGTCATAAGCGTGGAGACCTCAGGAATATGATTAGTACCCTTATAAAAGGTAGTCAGATGACACCATCCTTGTGGCAGAAAGTGAAGAACTAAAGAGCCTCTTGATGAAAGTGAAAGAGGAGAGTGAAAAAGTTGGCTTAAAGCTCAACATTCAGAAAACTAAGATCATGGCATCCAGTCCCATCACTCATGGGCAATAGATGGGGAAACAGTGGAAACAGTGGCTGACTTTATTTTTCTGGGCTCTAAAATTACTGTAGACGTGATTGCAGCCATGAAATTAAAAGATGTTTACTCCTTGGAAGGAAAATTATAACCAACCTGGACAGCATATTAAAAAGGTGAGACATTATTTTGCCAAAAAAGGTCTGTCTAGTCAAGGCTATGGTTTTTCCAGCAGTGATGCATGGATGCTAGAGTTGGACTATAAAGAAAGCTGAGCCCCGAAGAACTGATGCTTTTGAACTATGGTGTTGGAGAAGACACTTGAGAGTCCCTTGGACTGCAAGGAGATCCAACCAGTCCATCCTAAAGGTGATCAGTCCTGGGTGTTCATTGGAAGGACTGATGCTGAAGCTGAGACTCCAATACTTTGGCCACCTGATGCAAAGTGCTGACTCATTTGAAAAGACCCTGATGCTGGGAAAGACTGAGGGCAGGAGGAGAAGGGGACAACAGAGGATGAGATGGCTGGATGGCATCACCAACTCAATGGGCCTGAGTGTGGGTGGACTCCAGGACTTGGTGATGCACAGGGAGGCCTGGCATGGTGTGGTTCATGGGGTTGCAAAGAGTCGGACACGACTGAGTGACTGAACTGAACTGATTGAAAAGGCAGCCCAGAGAGCACTCTCACCCTCTCTGAGCCATGTGAGGATGCAAGGGGAACTTGAAAGTCTGCAACCTGGAAGAAGGTCCTCACCAGAACCTAATCATGCTGGCATCCAGACCTTGAATCTCCAGCCTCCAGAACTGGAAAATACATTTCTGTTGCTATAAGCTGCCCATGACTCTTGTTGGGTTTCCTTGGTGGCCCAGTGCCAAAGAACCCGCCTGCCAATGCTGGAGATGCAGGAGAAGTGGGCTCCATCCTCGGGTCGGGAAGATCCTTGGGAGAAGGAACTGGCAACCCACTCCAGTATTCTTGTCTGGAAAATCCCCTGGACAGAGGAGCCTGACAGGATACAGCCCATGGGGTTGCAAAAGTGTTGGCAACTTAGTGACTACACAACAGCAACATAGCTCTTGTTATAGCAGCCGGAGCTGATGAAGACACTAGATGATCTCCCGTTCACCACCGCCTTCCACTGAAAGCACATCCCTATTATTCACATTCTAATTTCTATCTGTAAGGTCATCCCCAGCTTATTATCTGTCTCTCATTACTGTTTAAGTGTCACTTCCAATTCCACCTCCTCCAGCATGTCTACCTCTCAAGGACAGCCCCCGCAGCAGAATCAGTCCTTGCTTTCTACATGATAACACAGCACCTTGATCCCTGCTGGCATCAATTCTTTGAGGATTACTGTGCAAGTTTACAGAGCTTCTGGACTGAAAGTTCCTGGAAGGCAAGTGCATCATCCCAGTTATCTTCCAGGTAACCCAGTGTTCTGCATAGAAAGGGCTGGGAATAGATGATCTTTGCATTCAGTTCAGTTCAGTTCAGTTCAATTGCTCAGTTGTTTCTGACTCTTTGCGATCCCATGGACTGCAGCACACCAGGCCTCCCTGTCCATCACCAACTCCTGGAGTTTATTCAAACTCATATCCATTGAGTTGGTGATGCCATCCAACCATCTGTCATCCCCTTCTTCTCCCACCTTCAATCTTTCTCTGCATTCAGTTCAGTTCAGTTCAGTCGCTCAGTCGTGTCCAACTCTTTGTGACCCCATGAATCGCAGCATGACAGGCCTCCCTGTCCATCACCAACTCCCGGAGTTCACTCAGACTCGCATCCATCGAGTCAGTGATGCCATCCAGCCATCTCATCCTCGGTCGTCCCCTTTTCCTCCTGCCCCCAATCCCTCCCAGCATGAGTCTTTTCCAATGAGTCACCTCTTCACATGAGGTGGCCAAAGTACTGGAGTTTCAGCTTTAGCATCATTCCTTCCAAAGAAACCCCAGGGTTGATCTCCTTCAGAATGGACTGGTTGGATCTCCTTGCAGTCCAAGGGACTCTCAAGAGTCTTCTCCAACACCACACTTCAAAAGCATCAATTCTTCAGTGCTCAGCTTTCTTCACAGTCCAACTCTCACATCCATATATGACCACTGGAAAAACCATAGCCTTGACTAGATGGACCTTAGTCGGCAAAGTAATGTCTCTGCTTTTCAATATGCTATCTAGGTTGGTCATAACTTTCCTTCCAAGAAGTAAGCGTCTTTTAATTTCATGGCTGCAATCACCATCTGCAGTGATTTTGGAGCCCAAAAAAATAGTCTGACACTGTTTCCACTGTTTCTCCATCTATTTCCCATGGAGTGATGGGACTGGATGCCATGATCTTCGTTTTCTGAATGTTGAGCTTTAAGCCAACTTTTTCACTTCCCTCTTTTACTCTCATCAAGAGGCTTTTTAGTTCCTCTTCACTTTCTGCCATAAGGGTGGTGTCATCTGCATCTCTGCATTGAATAGTTTCAAATCTAATCAATCATGACCAGCCATGATCAACTGTAGTTAGGAACTCCTCTTCCAGGCTTCCCCCATGCACTTCCAGAGTCAGCACTGACCAGGAAGTCCTCCCGGAGTCACTTCACCCCTCCAACAATTGAGGCCTCATATTAGCTCAGCTGATGAGTCTCATTACTAAGATAAGATGAGCTGTAGAAATATCCCTTGGCCTTGAAAATTAACAATGAGATCACAAGATTGCTTGGAAGAACAGGAAGCAATATTAGATTTTCTTTGAGGGAAAGACAATTTCATCCTCTTAGTTCAGGAGAAGGGGGCGACAGAGGATGAGATAGTTGGATGGCATAACAGACTCAATGGACATGAATCTGAGCAAACTCTGGGAGGTGGTGAAGGACAGGGATGCCTGGCAGGCTACAGCCACTGGGGTCACAAACAGAGGACCTGACTTAGGGACTGAAAAACAACACCAACAGTCCTCGGAATATCCATGTACTTTGGATACTTCTTTTCTCTTCCCAGCTTTCTGTTCCATTGTGTCTCTCCATCTCTCTACCATTATCTCTTCTTCCTTTTCTGTCTTCCTGTCTCTGTGTCCTTAGCTTTCCCTTCTGGCCTCTGACTCTCTTCATCCCCCACTTTTCCAGGATGTTGAATGAAAAATAGCAAAACCTTGATCTTTGACCCTTTCTATTTCTGCTGCTGCTGCTGCTGCTAAGTCGCTTCAGTCGTGTCCGACTCTGTGCGACCCCATAGATGGCAGCCCACTAGGCTCCTCTGAACCTGGGATTCTCCAGGTAAAAATACTGGAGTGGGTTTCCATTTCCTTCTCCAATGCATGAAAGTGAAAAGCGAAAGTGAAGTCGCTCAGTCGTGCCCAACTCTTAGCGACCCCATGAACTGCAGCCTACCAGGCTCCTCTGTCCATGGGATTTTCCAGGCAAGAGTACTGGAAGGGGTTGCCATTGCCTTCTCTGAGTCCATCAATTCTCTTGAGACAAGATCTTTCTTCAGTTATGCTAATATAATTGATTGGAGTCCAGGTTTTTGCTTTTTTTTTTTCATCAATCACCTTCCAGCTGGGCCTTTGTAATGTTATACCACTGCCTACTTGATTAGACTTGGGTGATCCCCAAGGCTCTGCAGCCATGCAGACATGCAGACCATTTGAGGAGAGCTTAATTCCACAGATGGTTAATCTCATTTTTTATGTGTTGATTTTTCCTACTTTCTCTCACAGAGGGTAATTTATTTCTAAGTTCCAGGAGCACTTCCTTGTAACCTCTCATTTACAGACTATAATAATAATAATAACCATCATTTATTGAGTGCTTATTATGCATCAATCATAGTGTTAAGTGCTTTGTGTAAGTTCATTTATTTAATTTCCACAATAACCTTATGAGATGTAGGTTTTGTTTGTTTTTTAAATTAAAAAAAAAATTTTTTTGCTGTACTTTGTTCTTGGTAAATTTAAGGTTCTTGCTTCATCATGAAAAGATTTGGAGATAGATAAGAAGTGGATTTATTTAGAGGGAAACACACTTGACAGAGAATGTGGGCCATTTGAGAAGGCAAGAATCCTCGAAATATGGTGTGGTCAGTTTCTATGGGCTGGATAATTTTATAGGCTAATGAATGGGAGAGTTATTCCAGTTATTTGGAGGAAGGAGCAAGAATTTCCAGGAATTGGGCCACAATCCACTTTTTGACCTTTTATGGTTGGCCTCAGAATTGCCATGGCATTGGTGGGTTCATTTAGATACTAATGTATTATAATGAGCATATAATGAAGGTCAAGGTCTACTGGAAGTCACTTCTTCTGCTATTTTGGCCCCAGTTGATTCTAACCAGTCTTTGTCACATCCTACATCATTCTTTTAAAGGTTTTGTGCCCTGCCCCCTTCCTCCTGTTTCAACTTTACAAATGAAAACAACAAGGCTTAGAGAGATTAATGAAACTTTCAAAGATACTAATAGGAATTAAACTCTTAATTTCCCTTTCTGTCATTATGCTTTTGAGCATATTGTAACTGGTTAGCACTTGCCTCAAAGGCCAGTCCTGCAGCCAGAGAAAGTTCCATGACCTTCCTACCCAAAGCTCCATCAATTCCTCAGCTATTATTTCTCCTTCTCCATTATCCTAGGATAGGTAGACATCATCACTGCTTCAGACATTCCTTGCTCAAGTTATAACAAAAATTTATTCAGAAAGAGAGACACATTTTTGTAAAGCAGTTTAGATTTACTCCCAACAAACTGATAAAAACAATACATTTAAAAGTGGTACAGAGAAGCCTCCGATGGCAAAAGTCTGGGGCACTCGATGCCATTGTCACAGAGGAGATGTGCCCTAATGAAAAGTTAATCCTGATAGAGAAGAGCTGGAGGATGGGAAATGCTCTGAGCCAAGTTTCAGAGGCAGGAATGCACCTGCCACCGCTGGAGACCAAGGAGAACAGTGTTCTCACAGAAGAATCAAGAGAAGATACTATTTGAAGACTATATCACATCGTAAAGCTGCATGAAATGTCAAGATGAGAAATCTGGTATGCAGATTAAGGGCATAATATTCTATTGAAAAAATAGTATATATTCAACGTTCTCAGCCTAAACCAGTAATCATTATCACAAAGATATTGCTCAAACTCATGGTCATAACCATGCACAAGCCAATCAATCATGTCAACCATGATGCATCAGTAGCAAATACCTATTGGATCAGCACACTACACGAAGGTGAAGGATCTCAAATGTTGGCACTTACACACACAGTCCCATGCTCCAACCAAAGTGACCCTTCTAGTCGGCAAGGAATTAACCATGTCCTCCACAACTAATCCTCCAGTAAGTTGCCACGGATGTAGGGTTAAAGCTCTACAACATGGCACACACTCCTTTCCATAGCCAGCTACAATCTATCTTCAACCCTAAAGCCCAGCTCTGTTCACTGTTTGCAATTCACTCTCATTTAAATAGATTTCCTCCCTTGTGGTTCAGAATCTGCCTTCAATGCAAGAGACCCAAGTTCAATCTCTGGGTCAGGAAAATCCCCTGGAGAAAGGAATAGCTACCCACACCAGTGTCCTTGCCTGGAGAATTCCATTGTCAGAGAAGCCTGGTGGGCTACAGTCCAGAGATCGCAAAGAGTCAGACACGACTGAGCAACAAATACTTTCTTTTCACTTTCTACAGATCTGCACATGCCATAGCTTCTGCCTGGAAACACTTTCTTTTAAAAGTGTGTGGCAGTGTTTCAAAAAATAATTCAGTAATTTATTGAAAGTTAATTTATGCATTTTATTACATTTATTAAGGATTTGGGCTTCCCAGGTGGCACCAGTAATAAAGAATCCTCCTTCCAGTGCAGGAGATGACAGAGATGCAGGTTTGATACTTGGATCAGGAAGATCCCCAGGAGAAGGAAATGGTAACCCACTCCAGTATTCTTGCCTAGAGAATCCCATGGAGAGAGGAGCCTGGTGGGCTACAGTCCATGGGGTCACAAGGAGTCAGACACAACTGAGCAACTGAGCACACACACGCATTAAGCATTTATTTTTTGCCCAGCATTAAGTTTGGATAAGCCTCAAAATAGTTTGTTAAGGGAGCTATTATAAGTATCCCCACTTTATGGATGAGAAAACTGAGATCTAATGATCTTAAGATATTTTCTTAAAGGCAAAATCCATAAAGTATAGAGTCAAGATTGGAGCCCAGGTTCCCATGTGTGCTCTCAACTTCTAAAGCATGTTACCTGTTGTGCAAACATGGGAGACTCCTGGGAGAGACCCTGGACATAAAACACAAGCACAATCTTGCTGTAAAATGCAGACACCACCACTGCTTGGGGACTCATAATAAAAAATAACATATGTCCAGGAAGATGAGTCCAGAAAAACTCTCCCAGGGAAGGACCAGTTGCATTTCTCACTTGAAAATTCCATTATCAGAGGTGTCTATTGCAAATTCCATTCATTCAGTGGGTACTACTCCAAGTGTGGGCTCTCAATGCCCACTTGGTCTTGCCAAATATTGAGCCCATTACCTGGTCTGAGGCAGGCTCATAGATTTCTCCTCCTCCTCCCTGTCTCCTGGGGATAGCTCTTTCATACTGTAGTGTGCCTCATCTCTTTCTGCCTCAGTATTTTAAATGGGGATGTCAATATCACTGCACAAAGGCTCATGGGTCGCCAGGGAATTGGCAGTCCCATCCATAACGGGCCCTTTACACTGAGGAGACTGAATAGCTATGGTGTTCCTATTGCAAATTCCATTCATTCAGTGGGTACTACTCCAAGTGTGGGCTCTCAATGCCCACTTGGTCTTGCCAAATATTGAGCCCATTACCTGGTCTGAGGCAGGCTCATAGATTTCTCCTCCTCCTCCCTGTCTCCTGGGGATAGCTCTTTCATACTGTAGTGTGCCTCATCTCTTTCTGCCTCAGTATTTTAAATGGGGATGTCAATATCACTGCACAAAGGCTCATGGGTCGCCAGGGAATTGGCAGTCCCATCCATAACGGGCCCTTTACACTGAGGAGACTGAATAGCTATGGTGTTATATACTAGAGGGGAAAAAAGAGCCTCGAGTGACAGCATTGTTTAGAGCAGCGTTTCCCAAAACGTGCTCCACAGTGTAGACTCCTGTAAAATGCTCAGTGATAAAATGTTTGCAATCACTGAACCCTACATTTCATACATTTTATAAATACTACATTTCTATCACTCTACACTTGAATATTGAAGGCTCTGAGAAGTCCTGCAAGGTGGACCTTAACCCAAATTTCTAAATTCACCTGGGTTCCAAACATGTCTTTCCTCACTTTTGATCTAAGATTTATTTGCCGGGTGGCTCAGATGGTAAAGAAACTGCCTGCAGTATGGGAGACCCAGGTTTGATCCCTGAGTCAGGAAATTCCCCTGGAGAAGGGAATGGCAACCCATTCCAGTATTCTTGCCTGGAGAATCTCACGGACACAGGATTAGTAACTCACAGAATTAGCATTTCATGAATCACAGTTTGGGGGAACACTGATTTGAAATACCTACTTTAATTGCCTATATTTAGACTGTCAGGTAATATCTAGAATTGTATCAGTGGGGAGAAGGAAAAGTTCAATTCACAAGGCCTTTGTACTCATGAAACATTTATTAGAGTAACTGGCTCTTTCCTTTTCATCTTTTTCTTAAATTGCATGCAATCCAAGCAGCTGCCAGCACTAGAGGCCCTAGAAGAGGGAGGAGTAAGAATGTGCCCCAATCGAGCTCTGGCTGCCATATTTCTTCCTGTAAGAAATTCTCCTCTTTGATGCCTCTCCCTTCTTTTCACTACTTTAATTCAAGTCATTGCACTACAACTATTGCAACAGGCACGTAAACTAAAGTCTATCTGCTCTCTGTTTCACCCCACTCCAATCCAAATGGAATGTACACCGTAGACTTATTTGTTTTCCTAAAACACTACTTTGATCAAAGATGCCAACAGATTCTCTTATTATTCGACCACTTTCTGTTTATTGGCCTGCTAACTCTCTTGCCTTTCACACTGTTCATGGGGTTCTCGAGACAAGAATACTGAAATGGTTTTCCATTTCCTTCTCCAGTGGACCATGTTTTGTCAGAACTCTCCACCATGACCTGTCCCTATGCAGCATGGCTCACAGTGTCATTGAGTTAGACAAGGCTGTGGTCCATGTGATCAGTTTGGTTAATTTTCTGTGATTGTGGTTTTCATTCTGTCTGCCTTCTGATGGAAAAGATAAGAGGCTTGGGGAAGTTTCCTGATGAGAGAGACTATTGGGGGAATCTGGATCCTGTTCTGATGGGCAGGGCCATACTCAGGAAATCTTTAATCCAATCTTCTGTCGATGGGCGGGGCTGTGTTCCCTCCCTGTTGTTTGGCCTGAGGCCAAGCAATAGTAGGGGTGATGAAGGTGATGGCAGCCTCCTCCAAAAGGACTTTCACCTACACTGCTGTATTTAGTGCAGCTGACCCCACAGCAGGCCGCTGTCAACCCACACTTCCACCGCAGACTCCTGGACACTCGCAGGCAAGTCTGGCTCAGTTTCTTCTGGGGACACTGCTCCTTTCTCCTGGCTCCTGATGCACACAATTTCTGTTTGTGCCCTCCAAGAGTGACAAACCTAGGTGAGGTGAAGTCGCTCAGTCGTGTCCGACTCTTTGCGACCCTGTGGACTGTAACCTACTAGGCTTCTCCGCCCATGGGATTCTCCAGGCAAGAATACTGGAGTGGATTGCCATTTCCTTCTCCAGGGGATCTTCCCGACCCAGGGATCGAACCTGGGTCTCCCGCATCAGAGGCAGACGCTTTAACCTCTGAGCCACCAGGGAAGCCTAGAGGGCATATTAAAAAGCAGAGACATATACTTTGTTGACCAAGGTCCATCTAGTCAAAGCTATGGTTTTTCTAGTAGTCATGCATGGATGCTAGAGTTGGACCATAAAGAAAGCTGAGTGTGGAAGAATTGATGCTCTTGAAGAATTGACGCTTTTGAATTGTGGTGTTGGAGAAGACTCTTGAGAGTTCCTTGGACTGCAAGGGAATCAAACTAATCAATCCTAAAAGAAATCAGTCCTGAATATTCATTGGAAGGACTGATGCTGAAGCTGAAGGTCCAATACTTTGGCCACCTGATGCAAAGAACTGACTCATTTGAAAAGACCCTGATGCTGGGAAAGATTGAAGGCAGGAGGAGAAGGGGATGACAGAGGATGAGATGGTTNTGCTGAAGCTGAAGGTCCAATACTTTGGCCACCTGATGCAAAGAACTGACTCATTTGAAAAGACCCTGATGCTGGGAAAGATTGAAGGCAGGAGGAGAAGGGGATGACAGAGGATGAGATGGTTAGATAGCAACACTGACTCAATGGACATGAGTTTGAGCAAGCTCTGGGAGTTGGTGATGGACAGGTAAGCCTGGCCTGCTGTAATCCACAGGGTCACAAAGAGTTGGACACAACTGAGTGACTGAACTGAACTGCATTATCTTGCCTTCTCATGGTTACAAAGTGGCTACTGTAGCTCCAGACATCAGTAATCTTGCAGAAAATGTTGTTCCTTGTTATCTGTTGAATTGTACACCTTGACAATTTTTATGTTGAAGTCCTGATTCCCAGTACCTCAGAGTGTGACCTTGCTTAGAGATAAAGTCATTACAGAGTAATAAATTTTAAATGAAGTCTTTAAGGTTAATTTGACTGATGTCCTCATGAAAAGGCAAAATATGGATACAGATATACATACACAGGGAGAATTTTTAAGTGATCCTAAAGATGACCACCTAAAAGCTAAGGCTAGAAGCTTGGCAGAGATTCTTTGCATCCTTTAGAAGGAAACAAACCTGCTAACACTTTGGTTTCAGACTTGTAAACTCTAGAACTGAAAAACAATATAGTTCTGTCATTTAAGCCACCCAGTTTGCGCTGCTTTGGTATATCAACCCTAACAAACTAATCTCTTTCCTTTTCTTATTAGTTCTGAAAAATTACCCCAGAAACCCCATAGAACATGGGTCCCCAACCCCCAGGCCATGGACCATTACTGGTCTGTTGCTTGTTAGGAAGTGGATCACACAGGAGAAAATAGGAGAAGTAAGAGTAAGCAAAGCTTCCTCTATATTTATAGCTCCTCCTCATTGCTGGCATTTCTGCCTGAGTTCTGCCTGCTGCCAGACCAGCAGTAGCATTAGATTCTCCTGTTTGTTGTTCAGTTGCTAAATCGTATCTGACTCTTCGTGACCGCAATGGATCGCAGCACACCAGGCCTCCCTATCCTTCACAATTTCCTGGAGTTTGCTCAAACTCACATCCATTGAGTCGATGATGTCTTCCAACCAACCCATCCTCTGTCACCCCTTCTCCTCCTGCCCTCCATCTTTCCCGGCAACAGTGTCTATCCCAATGAGTCAGCCCTTCACATCGGGTAGCCTAATATTGGAGCTTCAGCTCCAGTATCAGTCCTCCCAATGAATATTCAGGATTGATTATTCTCATAGGAGTGCAAATTCTACTGTGTACTGCACAGGTGAGGGATCTAGGTTCCAAGATCCTTATGTGAATCAGCCTGGAACCATTTCTCTCCGTCTTTGGAAAAACAGTCTTCCCAGAAACTAGTCCCTGGTGCCTAAAACATTGGGAACTACTGCCCTAGAACCTTCCTCTCTATTGCATGTGATTGCATCATGAGTCCATGTTTAAATCAATTAGTGGGGAGGGGAAATTACATGATCTGAATAAACAGTTCATAAAAGGCGCTTACTCCTTGGAAGAAAAGTTATGACCAACATAGATAACATAGTCAAAAGCAGACATTACTTTGCCGACTAAGGTCCGTCTAGTCAAGGCTATGGTTTTTCCTGTGGTCATGTATGGATGTGAGAGTTGGACTGTGAAGAAGGCTGAGTGCCAAAGAATTGATGCTTTTGAACTGTAGTGTTGGAGAAGACTCTTGAGAGTCCCTTGGACTGCAAGGAGATCCAACCAGTCCATTCTGAAAGAGATCAACCCTGGGATTTCTTTGGAAGGAATGATGCTAAAGCTGAAACTTCAGTACTTTGGCCACCTCATGCGAAGAGTTGACTCATTGGAAAAGACTCTGATGCTGGGAGGGATTGGGGGCAGGAGGAGAAGGGGGCGACAGAGGATGAGACGGCTGGATGGCATCACGGACTCAATGGACATGAGTCGGACTGAACTCTGGGAGTTGGTGATGGACAGGGAGGCCTGGCGTGCTGTGATTCATGGGGTCGCAAAGAGTCGGACACGACTGAGCGACTGAACTGACTGACTGAACTATCCATCCCTGGGGCTGGATAAGGAGTCACCTTCCCTAGGCAAATAGGACAATGAACTTCTGAAAAGGAAAAAAATGAGCTGCATCTACATGGCCCAGGACAGAGAACTGGCTACTGAAGGGGTAATTACATCCACCAGGCACCAGCTACTGTGCCAGGCACTGGACAGTAAAGGTTAATGAAGTGGAAGCCTTGTTGCCAGAGTTCTCAGAAAGTATCATTGAGATTATCAAGAAACCAAGGAGGCAGGAAAAGAACTTGGAAATATGCTTCTAAATCAAAGTCATTGGGAGAGTTTCAGAAAGGTGGGGACCCATCAAATGTAGCAGAAAGCACAGGCGACATGAGGACAGGGAAGAAACATTACATTTGGCAATAAAGGCTTCAAGAGTAATTTCAGTGGAGATCTGATGCAGACAACATGCCTACTTCAATAGACTGATAAGCAAACAGGAAATAAGGAATTAAGGTGGCATTAGTTGCATCATTCCTACCAAGAAGTTGCAGGGCTTCCCTGGTAGCACAGACGACACAGAATCCTTCTGCAATGCAGGAGACACAGGTCTACAGGGAGGCCTGGCATGCTGCAATTCATGGGGTCGCAAAGAGTCGGACACGACTGAGCCACTGAACTGAACTGAATGTAGAAAATAGTTTCCTCGATGTGATTAGGATTTATATATTCCTTCATTCATTCACTTAGCAAACATTAAGTCTTCTCATGTGATAATTTATATAATGATTTAACCCTAACTAAAAGGCAAAAGATCTGTAATTTTAAAATGTAGTTAATCTTCTGGATATCTTAATGTGGCAGAAGTGATAGAATTTAAAGTTTGCCTTGTGACTTAAGCTAATACTATTTTTCAATAACAGTCTATGAGCTGATCCTGCTAGAAAAGCAATTTTGAATTCAGACAAAGTAAGGTAGAGAATTTACAAATAATTTGAGGCATTTGATCAGTGTGGACAATCTAGATAATATTCTTCAAAAGCCATTTTTCTGCAATAGTGATTTTTTAAGGCTTATGCTATCAGGAAAGATTATCTCCATTTTCTACTTTCTCCTTCAGACAGCCAGAATCAGAAATGAAACCATCTTTAGTTGGTTTAGGAATTATGTGTTGGAGTTCAAGAAAATCTAAAATCCTACACCTTATTTGTTTAACTTACCATTTTCAGAAATGGAAGAACATCAAAACTGTCAGGATCTTTTTAGTGACATTTCTTAGATCAATTCAGAAGGTAAATTTGTGTGAAAGTGCTACCATCTGCTGTCAGTACTAATGAACTGATGCAAATCTGCACTGAGAAAAATGTCAGTGTGGAAATGCATGCAGCCAATGAACTGTGTTAGGCTTACAACTCAATAAACACTTCTACTGGAACAAAGTTCTGTTAAATGGTTTTCGTGAAAATAGAAATGATGGGTCAGATTTCTATCTCTGAAACTCCAGAGAAGTTATAGTGGCACATTCTCTTAGGAAATTTAATTTAGCAATGGTTAAATGTCTCATAAAATAAGTCTGACATGAATACTGTGAATTGGCTTCAGAACTATTAGATACAACTATCACAAGGAAATGATAATACTGCACCTTCATTCTTACATCGAATAAATATGATGAGTTACTTGGTTCATTTCTTAATTTTCTTGGCTCTCTAGGACATCACAAATATAATTTCATGTGCTAAGCTTTCATCTAGTTTCATATTCCAGACTGATCAAATGTGCCTTTCACTCTGGGTACGTTCCTTAGAAATAAAGAAGGGTATCTCCCCGTTCCTTCCCCTGGAGTCTGGGAAAATGGCCATTGAGTGTCTACATTATCAGGTACTGTGCTAAGAGCTTTGCAGGGTCACCTTTCCCAGTAACTCTTTGAAAGTGAAAAGTGAAAGTGAATTTGTGTGAAAGTGTCTGACTCTTTGCTGTAGCCTACCAGGCTCCTCCATCCATAGGATTCTCCAGGCAAGAATATTGGAGTGGGTTTCCATTTCCTTCTCCAGGGGATTTTTTGAGACAGGCCTTAGTATTGCCACTGTGGAGAACTAGTTCCAAGAGATTATGCCTTACAGTCATCCAAGTGAGCATCCAAAGTGCATGGCCATACATAGCACCCTCTCATCCCACTGATCAGAGCTAGTGTCAAGGATTGCCCCTAGATTCAATCCTCTACAGTCCACCTCTTTAAGTATCTTTTTTTAAAATTTCAAATCAAATCCCTGTCATATGTGTCTTTTGTTGATCTTCTCTAAGTTTCTCTGTCTTCTGTTTTACTACTTTCATCATTTATTTTTATTCAGTTAAATTCAGTCACTCAGTCATGTCCGACTCTTTGTGACTCCATGAACCGCAGCATGTCAGGCCTCCCTGTCCATCACAAACTCCCAGAGTCCACCCAAACCCATGTCCATCGAGTTGGTGATGCCATCCAACCATCTCATCCTCTGTCGTCACCTTCTCCTCCTGCCCTCAATCTTTTCCAGCATCAGGGTCTTTTCAAATGAGTCAGCTCTTTGCATCAGGTGGCCAAGGTATTGCAGTTTCAGCTTCAACAATCAGTCCTTCCAATGAACACCCAGGACTGATCTCCTTTAGGACAGACTGGTTGGATCTCCTTGCAGTTCAAGGGACTCTCAAGAGTCTTCTCCAACACCACAGTTCAAAAGCATCAATTCTTCGGTGCTCAGCCTTCTTCACAGTCCAACTCTCACATCCATACATGACCACAGGAAAAACCATAGCCTTGACTAGATGGACCTTAGTCGGCAAAGTAATGTCTCTGCTTTTGAAAATGCTATCTAGGTTGGTCATAACTTTTCTTCCAAGGAGTAAGCGTCTTTTAATTTCATGGCTGCAGTCACCATCTGCAGTGATTAGGAAAAACCATAGCCTTGACTAGATGGACCTTTGTTGGCAAAGTAATGTCTCTGCTTTTTAATATGCTGTCTAAGTTGGTTGTAACTTTCCTTCCAAGGAGTAAGCGTCTTTTAATTTCATGGCTGCAATCACTGTCTGCAGTGATTTTGGAGCCCAGAAAAATAAAGTCTGACACTGTTTCCACTGTTTCCCATCTATTTGCCATGAAGTGATGGGACCGGATGCCATGATCTTAGTTTTCTGAATGTTGAGCTTAAGCCAACTTTTTCACTCTCTTTCACTCTGCCCTTCATATTATTTGTTTGGTGTTTCTTATTCATTTATATTACTTCTTTAGTATCTTTTGAGGATATTGATTCTTTCCATTTATTCAACAATCATAGTGAGCCCTGGGTCAAATATTAGTAACACAATGGTACATAAACAGATCACCCCTGATCTTCTAGAAGTTGCTGAATATTCAAAATATTTTTTATTTCCAGATTGCTATTTGTTGTTAAATTTTGTTCATGATAATTTAGATATGAAATATTAAATAATTAAATAATTTTCATCCTGCTATTTCCTTCATCATTTTTATGCTTAAAAAATCTTCTTTAGACTTAGAAAACCAGATACTTACCTATATCTATGTATCGTTTATCATGAAACTACTCGCTGTTTGCCAAAGAAAATTCTTTTTCTTACCTCCAGGGCTTTGACTTGTCTCTGCCTGGAACAGCCCTCCTTCCTCTCTTACCTACTAATGTCCTTTGCTTCCCTATAGATCTCAGCTTTCTTTTTCCCCAACCCTGAATCAGGTAACCTCCCTCTGTGTTCCCACTGCACCCATGCCAAAGTCTACTGCTTAATTCTACACTGTTTTATACAGGAAACTGACTGTTTACAGGAATCTTCCTCTAATTTCTTGAGGGCAGAAGAAGTATTCTTATTACTATTTTAACCTCAGCATCCAGGACAGTGCCTTTAGTCTGGTAGTCACTCAACAATTACTTGTAGAATTACTGCATAAACAAAGACATCCTCCTGTGCCAAAGTAAACTGATACTGGCACATGCAGCCTGTTCCATAAAGGATGATGTTTGCGCAGGAACCACCAGTGACCCCTATGAAAGAGACCGAGACATTCTCTCTCCTTGGCACAAAACCAGGGAAAGCACCTCCTGTACACTTACAAGGGTCCTCAGATAAGAACTTCAATATCTGTTTTCTGAAATATTTCCTCCAAAATGTATCTAAGAACAAAGGAAAGAGTTTGAGGGCATGGTTAGGAGTAACTCTTTACATAAAAAACTTCTGTCAACTATTCAGTATATTCTAAAATCTACATAAAAATAATATCCTTTATTGTCATTTTTTAAAAACTGATGCAAGATACATATTTTAGTTCTGTGAATTAGCCTACCCTCTGCCATACCACCTTATTCCCCTAAGTTTGTTACTCAGGCTCAGAAGCAGATCAAATACTGCTAAAATATATATAGTAAGATCATGCCATTCTACTTAACTCACTCCTTTATTACTTCATGCAATTTTTGCCCATGCATTCAATAAACATCACTGAATACCTATTGTGGGTAAGACACCATGCTAAACCCTTGTCTATCTATCCATCCATCCACCCACTCATTTATTCAACAAATATTTATAGAGCTGTTCTATGCACCAGGCACTATTCGAGGCACTGGAAACATAAGCATACTTGAGACAGAAGCAAAATCTGCTCTCACAGAGCTTATATTTAGTTTGAGGTACTAGAAAGATATAAAACAACATTCTATTATCTCAATCCTTGAGGTTCTGTTACACACCCAGGACTGAAAAAGTCCGAGATTTAGGGCAGAGTTCCAAAGACAAAACAAGTTTGTCACTACTCACTTCCCTTCCTTTAGGATTTCTAAAGAGAATGGAAAAGCAGATCCCCAGGGAGAACAGCAGTGTCGTCTGGTCTAATGATGGGAGATGGATAACAGGACTTGTGACCCGGAAAAAGAAAAACTGGTAAGAGGGGCACCTTTTGTGGAGAGATTTATTTTCCCCCCATCATTTTGAAAGGAGGCCGGGGAGGCTTCCTACTCCACAGAAAACTGTGTAGGCAGTCACAGTGGCACTGGCATAGAATGAAATGCCCCCCATTGTAGGATGGAGGGTGTCCTGAAAAAGGCGGGTAATTGCCTGAGGCCAGCAAGGAGCTCATCCGTAAACTAAAGGAAAACCATTACACAGAGGTGGCCAGGCCTGAGACCCCACACATTGAATGAAACTCATGGAATCCAGGTATCACGAGATAGTATCACTATTAATACTATTTTCACCCTGCAGATCTAATGCTTATTGTAGTTGTGCAACATCTATAATGCTGTGTTGAATGCTCTGCAATGGGAAACACCAAGCTGAATACAAGATGTATACATTTTCATGACTGAGAGGGATCTTGAGTCAAATGAAACAGGTCATCTCTTCTCCTCATTTCTCTCCATGCTGCGTTCAGATCAGTTCTGTTCAGTCGCTCAGTCGTGTCCGGCTCTTTGCGACCCCATGAATTGCAGCACGCCAGGCCTCCCTGTTCATAACATCTCCCGGAGGTCACTCAGACTCATGTCCATCGAGTCCGTGATGCCATCCAGCCATCTCATCCTCGGTCGTCCCCTTCTCCTCCTGCCCCCAATCCCTCCCAGCATCAGAGTCTTTTCCAATGAGTCAACTCTTCGCATGAGGTGGCCAAAGTATTGGAGTTTCAGCTTCAGCATCATTCCTTCCAAAGAAATCCCAGGGTTGATCTCCTTCAGAATGGACTGGTTGGATCTCCTTGCAGTCCAAGGGATTCTCAAGAGTCTTCTCCAACACCACAGTTCAAAAGCATCAATTCTTCGGTGCTCAGCCTTCTTCACAGTTCAACTCTCACATCCATACATGACCACAGGAAAAACCATAGCCTTGACTAGATGGACCTTACAAAGGCTTTGGCATAGTCAATAAAGCAGAAATAGATGTTTTTCTGGAACTCTCTTGCTTTTTCCATGATCCAGCGGATGTTGGCAATTTGATCTCTGGTTCCTCTGCCTTTTCTAAAACCAGCTTGAACATCAGGGAGTTCACGGTTCACGTATTGCTGAAGCCTGGCTTGGAGAATTTTGAGCATTACTTTACTAGCATGTGAGATGAGTGCAATTGTGCGGCAGTTTGAGCATTCTTTAGCATTGCCTTTCTTTGGAATTGGAATGAAAACTGACCTTTTCCAGTGCTGTGTTAGGACATCTAATGCAAGGAATCCAGAAATCACACTATAATACAACATTTAAAAGGCACAAACCCAGGAATATAGGAACTCCGAGAAAGAAAAGCTCACTTCTGATGAAGGAGAAATGAGTGGCAGAGATTTCCTGAAGATGTGCTATTTAACCTGGTACAGACCCTAGAGGATGGGCTTGGAGCATCCAAGAGGACTTGGAGCAGGGGAAGAGTGTGGCCACAGAACTAGAGACAGAAAGAAGCTACTCTCAGTTAAAAGTGAAGGGAATGAAGTGAGAGGCACACAGACTACCTACCATCTTTTGAATAAAACTAATAAGTTTGGTAAGCTGAAGAAAAAAGATGCCTATTATTTTTTGCTGTTGTTTGCTTGGGTTTTTCATTTGTTTGTTTTTTTTGTTTGTTTGTTTGATGTGTTGTTAAATGATTGAGGCAATCCCTTTAAATTCTGAAGTATTTACTGGAAGTAATCAACACTGACACAAGACAAAGAAGCAAGGTTTGAAGTTCAATCCTTTCGTATACCTTGAAGAGACAGGGAAAAGTGGGATAAGAAGATATATCCTAGTACACACTTCTAACCCTATTAAGTGCATGAAGATACAGTTAGAAAGACAGTGAGAAAAAAAATTTTTTTTTAATATGTGGAGAGAAGTGAAAGTCTTGCCCAAGTACTCAAGAAAGGTCCCCAAGCTATGCTTTGCTCTAGCTGCACCTGTTGATACTTTGTGACCAGTTAATTGGGAGTAAAATTCTAATGGTGTCTGGGAAGGTGGATTTAAAAAAAAATAGGACAGTTCATCAAATTCATATGTTACACAGAAACCACTAGGCTTCCTAGAATTTTTATTAAAAATTATAGACATCAGAGCAATAATCCTCAGACACCATCTCCTCTACTAACAAAAACTTTCCTTTCATGGCTCCAAAGGGAGTCCGGAAACGAATTCTCCTACCCCTGCATAAATCTACAAAGGGCTCCCTCCTTAGGCTGCTAACAGCCTCAACTGCAACCCCTGGATTACAGAGTAGAGTTTTAATATATTTATAGAGTCTATATGAGTTGTTGCTTTAAGCAACACCATTAATATGCCAGAACTCTGAGTTCTCAAACTTATTCAGTTATCAATTTGTTGTACATAATTTAATCTCTCTGTATTTTGATATGTAAATGGAAATAGCACTGCTGATACTTCACAGGGTGAAAGGAGATAACCAACACGACCATTATAAAGCTTGCTGGGGGAAAAAAAGAGCTTATGTAAATGTCTATTAATTAAACAGGAACGGCTGCACAACTAGGTCAGGCATGATGATAAGACTGAACAACCCACCCCAGCCATCAGCATCAAAAGGAAGAAATGAACATTTAATCCTAATAGCACTTGTTGGTTGCATTTTATAAAGAATATTAAATTGTAATATTCTGTAACATAACACAGTAGCATATTTCAGACCATCCTCAAAGAAGTCTTTGATAGAACATAAACGTATTAGAGACAACAGCCAAAAACAAAAATACAAGCCAATTACTAATGAAGAAGTTGTAAAAAAGCTAATCATAGCTCTCATCCAGAGAAAATGAGAAAATCTGAGCTCAGAATGATTTTGTATATTGATGAGATTTTTATATAGCATCATGGAAAGAAAAATAAAGCAGATTTAAATGAAGACAAAAAGGATATTGAGTCTCTGTTAAAAACCCTTGTTAAGTTCCATATCAATGCTTTTATTAAAATGGTCTGTTCGGTTAGAGACACCAATTTTTCAAGATATCTGATGGGTGGTACTGGCAGTACAGGACACACTCACTCTCCTGTCTCTCTAGTCAAATCCCTGAGTGTTTGGAGGGCCACACAGAACCTTCATTCAGCCTCCACCCATTGTGTAGAAATTTGCTCATAGAGGTGTCTTATCGACCCCTCAGGCACTCAGAAATTATGGCTCCAAGACTCATGTCCAGACTCAAGAACAGAACTTAGCCTTTCCCTACCAATGCCAAGCCTGCTAAGACTGAATGCAGCACTTGAACATGAAACAACTTGCAGGCATTACACTTGTTCTATTTTTGTCTTAAAGGAAAACAATCGGGAGCCTGTGCTTTCCAAGCATTAATTCCCCCTCCCCCACTACATTATATAACAGTGACAATTTGGGGCTTACTAAGTTTATTTCTGGGATACTCACTAAAACAGTGACACCACTTTAGGTGATGTTGAGGTTATAATAAAGTGGTGAATCAGCAATCAGAAAAGTCAAGGATTTTCAAGAACAAACTAACAAAACAGCCTAATTTATTGAAAACTAGATATTAATTTCTGGCAAATATCACAGAGAAAGATGTTTTTAGAGCAAAATAAAATAGCAATCTATTAGCAGAATTATTTTTTAGGGTGATGTCAAAATTTTAAAGCAACAAAAACATACAGATTAATCTTTAAGATGGATTTTTAAAATACCACAGTGCTTCTCTTTATATAATCAATATAAATTTCTATCAAAAGCATCCCCATTCATAGGTAACAGTTATTTCCTTCATGATTCTTACCCAGTTTTGATAATAAAAATACTCATTTTATTCCCAGAAGCAGACACCTGAAGCAGAGAGTGATTTATGTTAGAATCAGTTTTTCTCTTTAAAAGTGATATGTGAAAAAAAATTCCTAAGTGATGTGATAAACCCATTAAAATACCTGTTACTCATCTAATAATGAAAAATGTTAATTTAGCTACAATGAGATATTTCTCCCACTTTTTAGACTACCGTTTGAAACCAGGTAACAGAAAAATGCTACTAATACACTACAGTATTACAAATAAACCACAGTATTACAAAATCATACTCTTCAATATAAAAATATAATCATAGATTTTTTTTTCCAGGCAATATCTATATCCTAGTATTTTGCAAACATAGGTAAGAAAGAGGAAAAAATGAAACATATGGGCAAAAATGGCAGTTTTTCATAGTAAAGATTAAAGATTTTTTATATTAAAAATATGAAGGTGAAGGTGAAGTCGCTCAGTCGTGTCCGACTCTTTGTGATCCCGTGGACTATAACCTACTAGGCTTCTCTGTCCATGGGATTCTCCAGGCAAGAAAACTGGAGTGGATTGCCATTTCCTTCTCCAGGGGATCTTCCCGACCCAGGGATCGAACCCGGGTCTCCCGCATGGGAGGCAGACGCTTTAACCTCTGAGCCACCAGGGAAGCCCAAATAAGCAACTTAATAATTTTAAGATTAAAAAGTTACACTCTAGTCCAATTTCTTGACCAAACATTTCTCCACAGTAACTTGTCAGAATCTTAAAAACTAATTTTTATAGTTTGGATCTAGCTCTGTATTTTCTAGACAATAAAGTCTAGGACCCCCAAAAAAGAGTCTAAAATTGAAAAAGAAAATTGGTACCAGGAAATACACACACTTTCCACATGAACTCAGGAGTGAATCTGGATTTAAAGACTGAGCACTGAGCTCACCATTATTTCCTCCCTATGGTCTTTCAGACCAGCAAAGTCAATAAATCTCATGACTGCTTCAGACTAGGTCATCTTCAACTCCTTCTTTTCCTTCCTCTTAAAGGTTGATTTCTTCTCAATTTCATTGATATCTACCTACCCACCATTCTATCATTCAAAGTTATGTATACAGTGAATATATAATTTTATGATTCAATTTTCCCTTTACCTCTTAACATTATTTCATACAATGAAATATATTCCTATATTTTGCATAATCCTCATAACTTCACTTTTAGCTATAAAACATTCCATCTGACTAATATATCATAATAGATATTCCACTGTGAGACATTTAGATTATTTTCCAGGTTTATATTGTTATAAATTGTGTGCATGTATGTGCGTAAAATAAAATTTCAGGAAGGAGTAAAAACAGTGGGGATATTTACATGGCTATTGATCTGTATTATCACATTTCCCTCCAAAATGACTAAACTAATTAATATTTCCACTAATACACACTGCTCCACTACTCCCTCACTGTTTCAAGTAGCACTGTCCTAATGTTACAAATTAAACCATCCTTTGAAATATTTCACAAAAACATCACAGATGCTACAAAGACTTGAAGCAATCAGCTTAGGCTTTATGCCACTTCTGACTTGGCCATAGGATGCAGCCTTTGGGAATTACTGACTTGATTCAGGAGAGCATATGGAAGAAGACTTAGGGCTCAGAATGGGGTGGGGTAACTCTCTTGAAGGTTTGTAAACACATCATGTCCCTGGATGATGCTTTTCCAAATTGGCTGAGGGAGGGTCAGCAGCTTTTGAGGAGTGGTGTGCCAACGCCTGAGCTCTCAGAGCGGGCTTGCATTATCCGAACTGAGTCTCCAGCAAGTTGGTACTTGGGTCTCAGAGGGTCATGAAAATAGGCCAGCAGAAATCACATTAACTAAACCTTATGCTCTCCTCAGATTCTGTGCCAATTGGTATAAATATGGCTACAGTATTATCATATCACTCTTCTAAGAGTTCTACTTTCCTTGGCAAGGGTCTGGAAGATAATGTTAAGTGAGAAAACCAGCACGCAAAATTGTACATTCATTATGGTTGCAACTATGAATATGATGACATGAAGCTTACCCAGGAAGAAAATGGCGTCTAAAACTTTCATTTTGCGGCATGGCATGAAATAAGAATGAAAACTAAAACTGTGCACATTAAATTGATACAAATATAATTGAAAGTATGCACACCTGAGGGCATATATCATTTCTTCAACACTTAATTTTTTTTTACATAGGAAACAGCCCATGTATAGCAAGTTCCTCATGAGGGGGCCATTCATTCTTTCCTGTCCTAGCTGGTACACCTCCAGAAGCAGTAAGAGTTGCCTTTTCCAGCATGAAGTAAAATTCACAGAGCCTCCATCCAACAGTACAGCCTCCCCATTTCTGCCTCAACAGGATCCAGTCTGACAGAGCACCTTCCATAAGTAGATCAAATGACAAACCCAGCTCCCCCTTCCGAGGCAGGGGCTCTCTCCCAAGCATTTCTAATCAACCTGGGAGCACAAATGTGCAATCTCCACACTGACCTACTGTGAAGCACCAGAGATACTCAGCCAAACCAGTTTACACAGAAACTGAATTTCTACCAAAAGAGTATCAAAATTGTAGAATTTTACTTTCCAAACTTGATTAGGATGATATTATAATATTTTTAAACCCATATTCTTAATATCTAGTATTCAGAAAACATAAATTATAATTTTATACCTTTATTTTCACTTACACCATTACTCTGATTTATAGTGTTTTATTCCAGTGACTGATGTTTTTGCTTGCACACACTCACATTTTAAAAATATATATATACAAACCCCAGGGCACAAAGCTGTCCTCTAAAATTTTTCATTAAATAGTTGCAAAGGATATAATTTCCAGTATATTTTAAATATGAAAAATTTTTAAAACATACTACTTGAATTCATCTCCATTCTGCTTCACTCAAAGAACTTTATCCTAATGTATATTTTATGGTTAAAAGCTTTTTATTGATCACATTCTTGTAAACAAAAAATAGAAAGGAAAAAAAATAGAGAGAAAGGAGTTTATTTTCCAAAATTTCCTGTGACCATTTTGCTCTAGGTATTAACTCAAATGTATGATTGAGTTGTCATTATAATTATTAGTAGCACTCAGTTGAGCAAAGCAAAATATTATAAAATTTGATAAATAAACATATAAAGTGAAATATTTTTCGAAATCATAGGTTAACAGCATCAGTTTGTACTATAGGTCATACTTCTTTTTAAAATATGTGTTTGAATTTACTTAATTCTCACAATACCCTTATTATTATTATCCCCATTTTATAGACGTAGAAGCTGAGGTTGAAAAAACTTAGACTCCTCAAGGTCTCAGAGCCTGTATCCACAATGCTTCCTGGTTCTACAGTCCAGGCACTTGACCACAATTCTGTGTTCCTGACTCTTAAAAATATGGATGGGTCCTGGAGAGTGAAGCAACATGCCCGTGGTAAAGGATAGGGCGTGCTGTATGCCTCTGTCATTCACAGCGGGAGAAAGGCAAAGGGGGAGGTAGGGGAGGAAAATCTCTATAAGGAGCTTTCAGGCAGATGAATTTTATGAGCATACATATGGAAGTAGAAGATCTGGAAATTAATTCCTGTATACCCAGCCATACTTTGGGATGACTTCACATCCACTCAGGGGTACATATACTCCAGTTTGAATGCGATTGGTCCACTCAGTCTCTGACACGATAAAAATTAGACAAGGTTTTGTGAAACATTTGGAATGCCTTTGAAACAAAATTTAATTAAAATTTAAATTATTTTAACCCTTGAATTTTATTTTAAAAGGGCAGTTAATTTTCATAATTTGGAAGGACACAAATGCTAAAATGTTATAGGAGAGTAATAAGCATAACTATAATCCACATGATAGGTTTATAATGATTAGACGTAATGCATGAAAAGATAGCAGGTCAGTAATAGAGCCATGCATCAAATGCTCCTCTCAAAATCTTTATTTGCATTTCTATTACTGAAATCATTTCCTAATAATGAAGTTGCCATGAGAGAAGCTCCATTACTAAGGAATCACTGTTATAGAAACAACATTATTAAAGCATTGCTATGTACAGGAACTTTTATTAGGATGATACAAGTTATATATCATTGTAATAAAGCTTCCATTATAATCCTAATTGCATAAAGCTGTGTTTGAGTATAGCAATGCTAGAGCCGTAGGACTTTTAATAAAGTATCAAAATAATGCTTTGGTAATAGGATTGTTTAGAATACTAATACTTCAGGGAAGGCTCAACTGACTAATGGATGATGTTTATGTCGCTGATTATACATGCTCTACCAAGAATTAAAAAGAAAAAAAGTGAAAAGAAATTTCATGTACCTAGTAGCATGCAGTGTGGAAATGTATGTTTTGAGGCATATATACCAGCTCTCTTTGCTATAACAGCTCAGCATATCCAATTCATTTACTGATACAAGGCAGCAAGTCACCAAATAGATACTTGTAACTGTGATAATTAAGAACTTTAATGTGCATATCTATGAAGATCTGGTAATCAAAAAAAAATTAGCAGCACAACTACATATACCCACAGACATGTACACAGGCACATCTTAGGATCTGCCTGTTAGAAGAACCACTGGAGAAATGTGAGGTTTTGGTGGAGAGAGAAAGAGATGGACAGAGACAGAGTTAATCTTGCCTGGAAAATCCCATGGACAGAGGAGCCTGGTAGGCTGCGGTCCATGGGGTCACGAAGAGTCGGACATGACTGAGCGACTTCCCTTTCACTTTTCACTTTCATGCATTGGAGAAGGAAATGGCAACCCACTCCAGTGCTCTTGCCTGGAGAATCCCAAGGACGGGGGAGCCTGGTGGGCTGCTGTCTATGGGGTCACACAGAGTCGGACACGACTGAAGTGACTTAGCAGCAGCAGCAGATAACGCGACAGTTAAATACCAATTAGATAATGTGAAGAACTGACTCATTGGAAAAGACCCTGATGCTGGGAAAGATTGAAGACAGGAGGAGAAGGGGATGACAGAGGATGAGATGGTTGGATGGCATCACTGACTCAATGGACATGAGTTTGACCAAGCTCCGAGAGTTGGTGATGGACAGGGAAGCCTGGCATGCTGCAGTCCATGGGGTAGCAAAGAGTGGGACATGACTGAGCAACTGAACTGACTGAATTAGATAACTCCATATATCAACAATATCAACAATATAGTGATCCTTCTGAGTTATACGTAGAAGTTAGAGTTCAGACTTAAGTTCACCCCACAGAATTTTAGCAGATCCTTTCAAATGTTTGTTTTGCATTTGCTCAAATGAAGCCAAATAGTGTGCTGTTCCCTCTAGAAGCATATCTAATATCTACCACCAGAGACCGCCAAAGAGCCATCCAATCACCCGGTAGGCTCGGAGATGCTCCTTAACTTACCTGCTGTGTGAAAATAATAGCACGGAAGGCACCCAACTGAGAATGGCTTCAGCATAGGAGAAGGCAGCAGAGGCCCTGACGAGTGGCTTGGCCACAGCCATATCAGATAATGGGACCAAGGTATTTTGGTTTTGAGACTACTTATGGCAGCTGAATTAACTTGAAATCTGCATGGAAAGCAAAAGTGCTTTCATCTTTGAAGACAGTGTTTCCTTTCTATAGGTCCCTCTTGACCTCTGCCTCCCAGATGTGCTGAACTACAACCAGTTGGGTGGGAATTAACTTAGAGCCCAGGAGGTTTATTTTCCTTACTGACTCAAGTGATCAAGATCAAATATGAACCTGCCCCTAAGGCCTTCACATTATCTCAGGGTAAGGTACAATTTTTGTTTATTTTACTGTATGGTCAGCTGGAATGTGTTATTTTTCAGAATTCTAATATTCTCTCATTAAATATGATCAACCCAAAATAATTTGAACTGAGACAACGAGGGACTTGTCTGTTTCTGCTGCTGCTGCTAAGTCGCTTCAGTCGTGTCCAATTCTGTGCGACCCCATAGATGGCAGCCCACCAGGCTCCTCCGTCCCTGTGATTCTCCAGGCAAGAACACTGGAGTGGGTTGCCATTTCCTTCTCCAATGAATGAAAGTGAAAAGTGAAAGTGAAGTCCCTCAGTCGTGTCCGACTCTCAGCGACCCCATGGACTGCAGCCTACCAGGCTCCTCCGTCAACACCTATAAAAGTTGAAGTCTCTTGACTTTGGAGTCTGTGACATTAACAGAGCGAAATGGCTTAGTTATTCAACTGGTCAACTAAATGCCTGCAACAACAGAGATACCCAAAATATTTGAAGACATTTCAGCTTCCATGAATTTAACTGGAATGTCAAATCAGATAATTCAGAATGAAACTATCTGAATTTCAGCATTCAGATGAGTTGGCAGTTCACAATTCACTACTGTCCTTATTTTTCACATCTTTCCAATTAGGCCTTGCACGGAAAGTCTAAGTTCTCATTGTGATAGGAATAGAGTTCTTACATGAAAGCCTTACATGAACATGGTAAAGACTCAAGGGGCTTGAATAAATAAATGTTAATTGATTGATTTCTTTGGAAACTGATTTGAACTTCACTACCTTCCATTTCCCCAGCTTCTCCACAAATGTTTCACCAGTATTCCCCAAAGCAGAGCTGTCCTTTAAAACATCTCCTCTCCCCTCTACCTCCTCGAAGACTGTCAGTAGCCCCCATGGGGCTGATAGACACCTGACAGACACTTCAGCTCACAGACACCTCTTCCCCTCCAACCTGCCACAGCTTCCTGCTGGTGTCCTCTGCTCCCGTCTCTCTGGTTTATCCCTCACCCTGCACAGATACCTGAATCATCATCCCAATTAACAATTTTATATCACACTTGCACAAAATCATTCCTTCCTACCCATTACTTATTAAGGGAAGCTTAATTTGGAGGGGGGAATGGATGTCCTTCAATATCCGCTAAGAGCTAAAGACCGTAGAATAATGCGCAGGCTTTTGCCTATGATATATCCTGAAGCCTAGGGATTTGTGACCCTTAGGTAAAAAAAAAAAAAATCCAAACCTATATAGTAAAGTTTGAATGCATGGTCCTCTCTCTATTCAGTTTCCCTGCAAACTGGCATCAGACTGTTTTTCTAGGCTTGGGTACTCTAATCACAGACAAGAGTGAAGCCTTCACTGAGCACCCACCACACCCCAGTGAATATTCTAAGCCCTAAATAAACAGCAAAGCAAGACGACAAAGGTTCTTCTGCTATATATATTCTAGGTACCCACAGTTATCCTGTGTCTTCTTACACCCTGACCTGCTACTACATATTCTCAAATGTATGCAATTCCTAGTTTTGGTAACCTGGCTCTTCAGGTAGTTTATACTGTCATTAGTTGGGTTTGCTTTCTACTCTCAGTATACCTTATATTTCCTCGTGTCTGTGCTGGTATTCCCTACCTAGAACAATCCTTCATCTCTCTCTCCTCTCTCTCCCCATCTTGAGCTCCACCTCCATCTCTATCTCTCTTCTTTCAAGAAGTCTTTTCAGAACCATTTCAGCTCACAATGAACAAACTTTCTTCGATATCTCTATCAGTGATCTGGTACTTTTTCATATACTGCTGGTAGCACCTCTTAAGAGTTATCTTACTATATAAGTTATTATTATTGATTAATTCTGTGCATTATCACCCCATCTGTGGTAAAGAAGACCATGCTATTGATTTTCTTTCCCAACAATGCTGTCTATCACTGTGCCTTTTACACACACCACCACTAAATCTCTATTTGGTGTTTATTGCTGATTGATTGCAAAAGATGATGCCACTGAGATGATGAAAAGTATCTCTAACTTTCAAGGGTGATCCAGAGAAATTTCAGAGTATCTTTCTCTGCTTGGGGATTGATAACATGACCAAAGTGATACACAACTTAGCAAACCAACCTAACCACTGTTATTCATCATTCTGACTGTGAGACACCTGTGTGCAGTCATTGGCACGCGGACAATATGTAATAAGGTTGCTTATATTCCAAATAATAGTTTGCTTTTGCCATCTACATATGGCATAGATTAGATGCATTGATATGGCAACCCACTCTAGTACTCTTGCCTGGAAAATCCCACGGACGGAGGAGCCTGGTAGGCTGTAGTCCATGGGGTCACCAAGAGTCGGACACTTACTGAGCAACTTCACTTTCACTTTTCACTTTCATGCATTGGAGAAGGAAATGGCAACTCACTCCAGTGTTCTTGACTGAAGAATCCCAGGATGGTGGAGCCTGGTGGGCTGCCATCTGTGGGGTCGCACAGAGTCGGACACGACTGAAGCGACTTAGCAGCAGCAGCAGCAGAAGATGTATTGATGCGTTTTAACTGTGGTGTTGGAGAGGACTCTTGAGAGTCCCTTGGACTGCAAGGAGATCCAACCAGTCCATTCTGAAGGAGATCAGCCCCAGGATTTCTTTGGAGGGAATGATGCTGAAGCTGAAACTCCAGTACTTTGGCCACCTCATGCAAAGAGTTGATTCACTGGAAAAGACTCTGATGCTGGGAGGGATTGGGGGCAGGAGGAGAAGGGGACGACCGAGGATGAGATGGCTGGATGGAATCACTGACTCGATGGACTTGAGTCTGAGTGAACTCCGGGGGTTGGTGATGGACAGGGAGGCCTGGCGTGCTGCGATTCATGGTGTTGCAAAGAGTCAGACATGACTGAGCGACTAAACTGAACTGAACTGAACTATCTGACCTAACCTTCATGTTAATACATGAATCAAAATCTTTGAAGGCAACACAGAGCATCTTAAAACAAACAAAAGACACATTAAAAAAAAAAAGCAGACAGTAATGGTATATGTGTGCAGCCTTCTTTGGTGCCATTAGTCACTGTAAATGCATTCACTATCTCTGTCTGCATCTATAACTCTCAGCATCATTTCCTAGCAGAGTAAACAAATGTGGCTTATAAACTTCCCCACACAGACTGTTTTCATAGAATTTTCTAACCTACCAACATGCTTATAATACTCAAATGCCTTGTTAAAATCAAGTAGGTGGCATACAAATTGTAATGCTATTCTTTGGACTGTATCAGACATGAGGCGACAAAATTTCTTAAGCATGATATGTGCTTTCTTAGAAGCCTAAAAGAACAAAGTGTCCTGATTGTTACCCTGGCATGTCCAGTTCCACCCATTCCTATGCAACCCACAGTTGAAGTGCTCTGAAATTCAGAAGAACACCTGCCTCCTAGAGCCTAGGGCAGTCTCCACGTGGGTTGCTATTTATCCCACTGACAGATTTCCACAAAGTGATAATCACTGCCTGATGACCCACCCCATCCTGACTGTTGGAGGGTAAAATAATGTGAATTTATTTCTATATAAGTATAGTTGCCACAGGACTGGAAAAGGTCAGTTTTCATTCCAATTCCAAAGAAAGGCAATGTCAAAGAATGCTCAAACTGCCGCACAGTTGCACTCATCTCACATGCTAGTAAAGTAATGCTCAAAATTCTCCAAGCCAGGTTCAGCAATACGTGAACCGTGAACTCCCTGATGTTCAAGCTGGTTTTAGAAAAGGCAGAGGAACCAGAGATCAAATTGCCAACATCCGCTGGATCATGGAAAAAGCAAGAGAGTTCCAGAAAAACATCTACTTCTGCTTTATTGACTATGCCAAAGCCTTTGACTGTGTGGATCACAATAAACTGTGGAAAATTCTGAAAGAGATGGGAATACCAGACCACCTAACCTGCCTCTTGAGAAATCTGTATGCAGGTCAGGAAGCAACAGTTAGAACTGGACATGGAACAACAGACTGGTTCCAAATAGGAAAAGGAGTCCGTCAAGGCTGTATATTGTCACCCTGCTTATTTAACTTATGGAGAAGACTCTTGAGAGTCCCTTGGACTGCAAGGAGATCCAACCAGTCCATTCTGAAGGAGATCAGCCCTGGGATTTCTTTGGAAGGAATGATGCTAAAGCTGAAACTCCAGTACTTTGGCCACCTCATGAGAAGAGTTGACTCATTGGAAAAGACTTTAATGCTGGGAGGGATTGGGGGCAGGAGGAGAAGGGGATGACCGACGATGAGATGGCTGGATGGCATCATGGACTCGATGGACGTGAGTCTGAGTGAACTCCGGAAGATGGTGATGAACAGGGAGGCCTGGCATGCTGCGATTCATGGGGTCGCAAAGAGTCGGACACGACTGAGCAACTGAATTGAACTGATAGTGGTATTTGTTATCTGAGATTATGTCCCATACTAGCCACATAGTAATGTTAATTTTGAATTTGTTGAATGAATTGAGAGAGATTATGCTTAGCACCAACTTGAGATAAAATCATTAATAACAATAATAGCTAACATTTATTGTGTGATGGCATACTATGTGCTACAATCTATTCTAAACATTTTATACTGATTACTTTATTGGATCCAGGTAACGTCTCCATGAAGTATGTCCTACTACTGTCACCATTTTACTGATGCGGAAACTAAGGCACAGAGAGAATCATTACCTAGGTCCAGGTTTCACAACTAATTTTGAAAATCCAGCATTGGAACCTAAGCACTTTGGCACTAAATCAATTGTTTTTTAAACACCACTTTTCTTTTAATTAATTAACTGATTTGTGGTTGTGCTGGGTCTCTATTGCTGTGTGCAGGCTTTCTCTAGTTGCAGCGAGTGGGAGCCACTCTCTGTTACAGTGCACAGGCTTCTCATTGCGGGGCTTCTCGTTGGGGAGCATGTGCTCGAGGCACATGGGCTTCAGTGATTGCAGCACAAGGGTTTCAGTAGTTGTGGCTCATGGGTTTTAGAGCAAGGGGTCAGTAGCTGTGGAGCATAGACTTCATTGCTTTTCATCATGTGGGATCTTCCTGGACCAGGGATGGAACCAGCGTCCCCTGCATTGGCTGGTAGATTTTTATCTACTGTACCAAGGAAGTCCCGTAAATCAAATAGTCTTCATCAGTATGTTATACTGTTTATCATTTATTTTCTTGCATTTTTTTCCCCCGAATTTTAATGAGATGTAAGTGACATATGGCTCTGTATAAGTTTAAGGTGTAATGACTAGACTTCCATATATTGTGAAATGATTGCCATAATAAATCTGGTTAATATTCATCATTTCATATAGATACATAGAAACAAAAACAAAATAATTTTTCCCTGTGATAAGAACTCTGTTTAGTTCTAGTCTTAAATTGGGATGTTGAGGCATTACTAACTATATTCTGTCTTGCTACATCAGAAGAAAAATAGTCTCAGAGATTTATCATGACTCCATATGCAGTTGACTCTTGAACAATGTGGGTGTGAACTGCATGGGTCCATTTACATGTGGATACTTTTCAACAGTAAACACTATTACATGGTTCATGGTTGGCTGAACCCATGGATGTGGAGCAGCTGTAGACACAGAGGGCCCACTGTAAGTTATGTGTAAATTAACCCTGTGTCATTCAAGGGTCAACTGTATTTGGTATTCAATGGGTTGATCTTAGGGTAGGTGTCTAGTATTAATAATTCTGAGTTTTCCTCCATACATCCAAGGAAATTTTACCTTTGCAACAAAACATGCTCCATGCCATTGTTTGTATTATGGATTTTGTGATGGCCAATGATTTGTCTGACCAGATGGATTCAGCTAAAACAAGCACAGAATCATCAAGAATACTGTGACACTTTCTGTAAACCTGGAGAGAGGGTACTAATTAAACAATAACAGTGTTCTCTGATAGCTTCCACTTTCTAATGTAGAAAGAAAAGTACTATTCAATGTCACATTTTGGCCTACTTCAAGCATGACCTTTAACGCAACTCTGATATAAACTTCTCTGCTAACAGATGCACTAAAAGACTAGCAAAACATTTCTTTGGTGAATATTCTGATTGGCGTGCAAAGTTAGGGCTTAAGATTCAGCACTATGCTGAATTTGCTGACTGTATACTCAAGGGCTATTGGCCTTCTGCATCTCCTCAACAGTCCTCCAGCACATAACAGTCAGAATCATTCATTTGATACTCAGCACTTGTTTGCTGCTAGCATTAATTTCATTTGTTTGTATCTACATTTTTGCATGCCTATATCTTACACTGCCAGCATCAAGTTCTTGAACCAGCTCTGGATTGTGGATTCTGAGACCAGTCAAATGGCCTGATGCTGCTGACTTTTGCCTTCTCTGGATGTTAGAAGAACCTCAGAGTGAATAGACATAAGACAAGTGGCAACACCCAGACATGCTGCCGGGGTTGCCCTGTCCCTGTGATCATCTGACACCTGGGTGTTTCTAAATTATTACTGCACTTGGCATCTGATCTGCAATCTGAAGGCAAAAAATATACATAGTAGTTTAAAGAAAAACTCTATCAGACCAGTTCACATCAGTGAACATTTGTTTTTTTAATTAATTAATTAATTTTAATTGGAGTCTAATTACTTTACAATATTGTGGTGGTTTTTGCCATACATTGACACGAATCAGCCATGGGTGTACATCAGTGAACATTTATAAGCTCTTATTTACACAAAAGTTATATCCTGCTTATGCATGTTACACAAATGAAAATAAACCATAGCCCCTACTGTGGAAGAGGCTGTACTTAAATAGGAGAGGTATCTCTTTGAACAGTTTGCAGGTGGTAGCCTAAACAGACAAATGCAGAGGCATCAAAAGGACAGACCATGCCAGCTCTGAGAGGATCATGGGCCAGGTGGGAAAGTGTTCCAGAGAGAGAACCATGGAAGCAGAGGCCTGGAGTAATGGAGCGCGGAGAGGGCTGTAGAGAGATGGAGAATATGACAGGAGGAAGTTGTCTGTGTGCTGGGGGAAGGTCGGATCATATATTTATCTCCTCAACCTGTACTCCCACCCTCAACCCTTCACTAAGTCATATATTTTCTCTCCTACTATTTCTCCCTAATATTATTTCCTTCCCAGCCCCACACATTCTCCTCCATCCCTTTTATTAATGACCCACTGCAGTAGTCTTCTAACCGAAAAAAAGGAGGGTTTAATGTGTTGAAAGAACAAGCCTTCGATGGGAGGGCCCCTGTGCACTGTCCTGCTCTGTTTCTAATCCACTCATGGGGTCCCAGGCACCAGCATCAAGGGTTGATGGAAGCCTGTTTCCGGTTAATGCCTGTGGGACCCTGTGTACACTGCTCGCTCCCTCTCGCCCCCTTCCCTGTGTATATGATGAACATACTCCTATTTAACTCCATCTATGAGACGTGGCCCAGGCAGAAAAACTGCACTCGCTTCTTCCCCAGCTCCCTACACTCTTATGGGGACTCCTATCCTACTGTTTTGCAATTGCTTGTTTGTAGAATTTTCTCCTCACCAGAATATAAGTACTTTGAAGACAAGGACAGTGTATTAAATGTGTCCTAACCCCAACACTAACCATAGCTCCTTGCTTATAATAGGTGTTCATTTAATGTTTGTGAATGAATGAGAGAAAAGGAAAAAAATGAATTATTGCTTCATTTCTGTCATGACAGAAATTCTTTAGATTCTAATAAGTCCAGAAGTAATAAAGCATGTAAACCAAACAGTACAGTTAAAGTCAGCTTGTCTAAAAGTAATACTCCTATATGAAGCAAACCGTCTCTCTGTGGCTAGGCAGACCACAGCTAATAGGATACTGAGATGTGGCAAGTGACTAGCCCAACAGTTCTCACTGGGATGGTGCACTGAGCTGATTGTTAGGCTGCTAGCCTAACTCCTCCAGCAACATAAGCCTCTGTGAAAGTGGCTGCTGAAAGTCTCTTCACTATCAACAATGCCAGAGCTAATCAGAGAGGACTCTTTGGGTTTTAAAACTATTTCATGCCAAGACTGTGTCTCTACAGAACCTAGTAAACAGTCAGTGCCTATTAAATGCTTACTATTAATATAGCCTTTTAGTAAAAGAGGAATCAGTGGAACCACCACCCTGGCATGCTAATTAATTCTCTGTGTGAAAAGAAGTGCTAATCTCCATTTTAAAACATCAATCATGGAAAATAAACTGAAATGTGACCAGATTTTAAAATGCTACTTGTTCTAAAATCAGATGTAAATGAAAGCTTCCAGGATTCTGTAAGAGGTGATTATATGGTGCTGAGAAACCCCATTTAAACTCAATCTTCTAGGAAACTTTAAAATACTTTTTTCCAGTTTGAAGCTCTTCCTTAATATTACCCTTCCTATGCTTTCCTTGTCTAAGAAGCTTTGCTCTATAAAAATTTCTCCCAATTTCTAAGTGAAATATTACAGAATTTCCCAGAAGCATTAGCGACGGTTCCTTAGCAACTGTTGATATGTCTCAAAACAACCTGAGACAATCTTCTCTGAGACATATAGTCTCTCCCTTTCTCTGCTAACAGAATTCCACAATATGGCACAAGAGATTCGTGTGGCTAAAAATAGCTTCTCACACACATTTTTAAAGTTGACAGAGTCTTAATGATTTAAGTCTTCCATATCGCAGCTTTGGGTAGGTACGCCTCAACAACAGTATATCAAAGGATTCTGTGCAGAGAGATTTTTAGAATCTTTTTCTTTTTTAATCACACCATTAACACTCTTGACATTTCAGAAATAATGTTTATCGATTTTGGTGTTAGCACTCCTATAAATTAAGTGATGTAATGGATGGAATTATTGTGGTACTATAAAGAACGTGTCAGTCAGATTGTTAACTACATATTAGAAAAAGCACAGACTCTGGATTCATGTAAAAAAGCCCCAGATCTGGATAGTAAATAGGAGATGGAGGAAACTGACATATTCCTGTAATTAATGGGTCTTTCTCCACTATTCCCTTCTGAATATAGAAAACAACTGAACTTCTTTAATACAAGCAAGCTATAATAGCAATGGTCATTCTGTACACATGCACATGTGCTCCAAAGGTGAAAATAAGACACATGAATTCAAAGTTATTCACACGAAAGAAGTCAGTATAATAAACAGTATCAGGAATGGAGAAAAAAGTATTGAGAACCTGTAGCAGGAGAGAACCACCATGGTACAGAAAGCAAAAACAGCCCCTAATAACCTGTTGGACTACAAACTTCCACAAGGAATTTCCCTCTTTCACTAGAAGAGAGTCTATGCAAAATCTGTGATTATAGTTCTGGATTAAGGGCAGAAACATTGAAAATGGTAAAATCACTATGTAATGGAAAGATGGAAAGAATTCATGTATATGTGTATGACAGGACATGGATGGAATGAGGGTAAATGAACTAATGCATATAAAATAACAATGCCTGGTATAGAACAAGCACTTAACTCATTAGTTGTGATCATCATCATCATCATCATCATCATAATCATCATGATCATTTCTCCCAGTTTATATTGGAAGACAGTGAGTTTCCAGGGAAGCTAGGTAACTTACTCAAGGTCACACAGCTATCAGGGAAATAGGCAGAGATTGATGCCTGTCTAACTGCGAAGCCCATGACTGTTACAATTTCACTCCAGATCTAACCATTCTTGTTGAAGGGTTAAGCATTTTGCTTCTGTGAGATGGATTTCAAATAAAAAGAGAATGTCGTTGCTGGTACCATCTTCATTTTTATAGTTGTAAGAAAATAAATAAATAAATATAATGAAATAAATCTAATGGAAACTCTTAATAGTATGAGTTTTATTGGCTAGACATTTTAGAATAATCTATTGGTAGGCTAAGACATTTCCTGGTCATAGGTTAAGTATCTAGAAGTGGCTTTTGCTGAAGTGTTGCCAGTCTGTCATTGATCTATTATTCTATACATATCCAATTAGCATTCTTGAAGTCGTACAAGTTGCTGAGGTGACTAACTTGATTATGTTATTTTAAAACAATAACATTGCTGTGGCTATAATGAATAATTTTTACCATATTAGAACATCAAACTCCATTCATTAAAGAGTCTATCAAATAAGTCTGGATACAGATTTCTAATATGTGTCTGTGTTCTGGTGGATATGAAGGAAGAAAGTTACTTGAAAATAAAAGGGCAGAAGATTTATTTTTAGTCCAGGGTATACTTAGCATTAATAGTCTTAAGCCAGCGTGGCTCAGGGCCAGAGCAAAATTCACTAATTTGAATCTCTTTTGGTCGCCTTTCCTCTTTGCTCTCAAACAGACAAGCTAATAAGCAGTGGGGACATAACTAGGATCTACAGAATATTTCTGCAGTTTCTATTTTCTAAATCATCAAGCTGTTCTTGAGTTTTATAGAGCAGTTTTTCAATTGTTGGGGATCTTTCTGCAGAAAGGCAATTTGATTTCTATCCTTGGCTTTTCGATTTTACATTCCATCATCACTAAACATTGATTAAGCCTGCTGCAATACACTCCCTTGTATTTGGGTCTTTGAATTCTCAGAAGGTCATTATTTATTACAATGTAACAATCTGGAAATATTTTTAAAATATGGTCAATACAGGTACTCTACTTAATGGTATTAACCTTTGTTTTTTGTTTCAGGAAAAAAATGAATATTTCTGAATAAATATGGCATATTTAATTCAATTTTTTAAAAAGATAAATGAAAATTAATATTCTTTTCCTGAGAAGGCAGACTTCTATAGCTCAATAATCCTTATATCCTGGTGTCCATTCCCTTGTGTAGTCCCCTCTCCCTGCATGTGGGCTGGATATAGTCACTTGTTTCTAATAAATAGCTTGTGGCCAAAGTGAGGGACTATCATCTCCATGAATAGGCTACAAAATGTTCCAACCTCTATAGTACTAGTTCTCCTTCTCTTGCCCTTTCATCTCCTAGCTCTGATGGAGCAAGCTGCCATATTGTAAGATGCTCTATGGAGAGACCCACGTGGCAAGGATACGAGGGAGGCCTCCATCCAACAGCCTGTGAGAAACTGAGTCCTGCCAACTATCACGTGAGTGAGCTACAAAGTAGATCCTTCTTAGTCGAGTCTTGGAACCACGGCAGCCCAGGGACAGATTCAGGACCAGAGGACCTAGAGAAACCATGCTGTTTTCCTGGCCCACAGAAAATGGAAGGTAACAAATGCTTTAAGCCACTATATTTTGGGATAATCTGTTATACTGCAATGAACAACGAATAAAAACTGTAAGAGCCTCTACTGCACCAGGCACTTGGCTAGGTATTGGGAATGCTGTGGAGAATGAAAACACACATGGTCCATGTCCTCTGGAACAGAGGAAGATGGTCCTGTGTGCACTTCCTTGGCTGCGAGTTTGCATTTGGTTCCCTGCAGGGACTTTGACGGTATTGACTGCCATCTGATGAGGGAGCCCCTCCACCTTGAGAGATACACTTGCCTGCAGAAGGCTTTAGGTAACCTATAGCCTGGTCTGAGCAATTACCTCAGCTCCACGGGGCTGATTATCTTCTTAGGTACAACACAGCACTGGCATATGTAGACAGTGATGCTTTATTACTCAGATTCTTTTCACATGAAGGGTGAGAACAACTCTTGAATAAATTTTTTTCATATTAAAAAATGTATCTCATTAGTCTAATCATAATAATTATAATTGGAACCCAATTATAATTGTTGCAACAACAATGCAACTGCAAATCTTCTGTAAATTAGTAGTCTTCATCTGCTTCTACCAAATTATCTTTATCAAGCTTACAAAATATCATACATTTAGCTTATTATCATACCTTATTTTTGTTGTTCTAATTTTTTGTTACCTATTTATTGTTTTACCTATCAAAAAAGTCAACTATATTCTCAATGCCTTCAGATTTTGTGGCACATTCTTTTTGGTGGTAAATCAGTATTTTTGAAGATTAGTTACATTTTTAGAAATATCATAAGACATTCATATTTAAATATCTGTGGATCATGAAGCAGTCTTCAAAGATTACTAGGTGGAAATCTATGGATATGAACAGATATCTTATGTTTCCAGCTTCTGATGCACAGTTAGGCCAATGTGTAGTTTAGGTGACAGTGAGGCAGAAACTCATAATTAAACTCATAAAATCAATCCTAAATGTTTGGAATTAAATTTGTACAAAAGTTACCTTAAAAAACAGGACTTCCCAGGTGGCTCAGTGGTAAAGAATATGCCTGTCAATGCAGGAGCTGCAGGAGACATGGGTTCGATTCCTGGGTTGGGAAGATCCCCAGGAGAAGGAAATAGCAACCCACTCCAGTATTCTTGCTAGGTTAATCCCATGGACAGAGGAGCCTGGAGGGCTATAGTTCATGGGGTCAAAAGCAGTCGGACATGACTGAGCAGGTAAACATACCTTAAAAGACAGTATCTAAGGGCCAAAGTGGAGAAAGCACAACTCTCATCTGAATGATCCAGAAAGACCGTATCAACAGAAGACAGAGATTTAGGAAGGATCAGGGGAAAATGGAAAACAGAGAGCAGAGTTTGGCAGTGCTCATATAGCACCAACCAGAACAGGAAATTCTGGGCATATCCATCTATGGGTTAGATATTGGATTTAATGGTGATAATGAAAGATACAGACTCTATTCTCATGAATCCTACACATCCTATTAGACCAGATGACAAAGTGACTAGTATAGTTGGCAGAAATATGCATGGTGCAATTAGCCTCAGGAGGTTAGATGTTACCTTTAAAATCATCTAACTCTCCTTTGCTGAGGTTCCAGGCTCATTAGATATTATTCTTATTATAAGGTGGCTTCTGATAATCCTCTTCAAAGCTGACACTAGCTTTCCCATTCACATGGCAATTACAACACAAATTTATAAATTAATACACTGGCATTTTAAGTTTTCCATATCAGTCACTTAAGACTCTGGTTGGCATCCTCTGAGTTTTCCCCAAAGACCTGAAGCAAGGAGGTTGCCAGAGGAAAGAAGGTTACCAGGTAGGACAGGGATAGGTAGGTGGGTGCAGCCAAGGCAGGGAGAGATGAGAAGCCAGTGCCATGGACAGGAGAAACCAAACTCTCAGCCTGGAAAATGGTAATCTGTCTCAAGTCCAAGAATGAAGTTTAAAACATAAATTGGAAGAGTGAGAAGCAAAGTTAATATCTTCAACTTAAAAGAAGTTGGTGGTTTAGTTGCTAAGTCGTGTCTGACTCTTGCGACTCCATGGACTGTAGCCTGCCAGGCTCTTCTGTCCAGGGGATTCTCCAGGCAAGCATACTGGATTGGGTTGCCATTCCCTTCTCCAAAAAAGAAGTTAAAATGGAATAAAGTCAAGAAATAGAGGCCAGAAGAGCAGGGTTAACTGAAATCAAACATGTTGTTGGTTTTCTTGGAGAAGGAAATGGCAACCCACTCCGGTATTCTTGCCTGGAAAATCTCATGGACAGAGGCGCCTGACAGGCTACAGTGCATGGGGTGCAGAGTCACACACAACCAGTGACTGAGCATGCATGCACACTGGTTTTCTTAGCCTGAGAAACAGGGAGGGTAGTGAAATCATTGCTTGAAGTTAAAAAGGTTTGGTGAAATGGGGAGTGGATTTAGGGAGGAGGAAAAATCAATCCTTTTTGATCCATCTTAAGGGTGAGATACCATCAAACTATCATGTAGAGGTTGTTGAGATGAGCTAGTCTGGAGTGCACAGGAGTCTCTGAGTCAAAGATCTGACTTTAGAGTCACTGGTGTATAAATGGTACTTAAAGACATGGAACTAGGTAGAACCAACTTAGGAAGAGAATGGAGACCCAGAAGGTCCAAAAAGTCCTGAAGTTCTCTAACATTTCTAGGTCTAACATAGAATGAGCTCCAGAAGTGGGGTTGTTGGTCAAAGGGCATATGCATTTGGTAATTTTTTTTAGATATTGTGAGATTGATCTCCATTGAAAAGTGTGAAAGTGTTAGTTGTTCAGTCGTGTCTGATCTTTGCAACCCCATGGACTGTAGCCCACCAGGCTCTTCTGTCCCTGGAATTCTCCAGGCAAGAATACAGGAGTGTGTGGCCATTCCCTTCTCCAGGGTATCTTTCCAACCCAGGGATCGAACCCAGGTCTCCTGCATTGCAGGCAGATTCTTTACCATCTGAGCCACCAGGAAAGCCCCAGCCTCCATTGAGGTAGTACCTATTTGCTCCCACTTTTCACAGTGTGACAAAACCCTTTCCCCCATACTCTTCTTATTATTATGTTTCCAAATTTTTATATCTCTGCTAATTTGGTAGGCTAAGAATGTCCTTTCAGTATAGTTTTAATTTACTTTACTCTTTGTCAGTGGTGTGAGCATCTTTTCAAATATTTAACACGCTTGTGTGTACCTATCTTTGAATTGCCTGTTCATAATCTTTGAAGAGAAAGTTTCTCAAGATAGGTGAAAACAAAGATACTAGTACAGCAATGGGAAGGACCCTGTGGCAGGGGTACATGATGACGCCAGAGGAAAAGGGCTTTACTGCAGGAGTCACATCCTCGAGAAGGCAGAGGGTTGAGGACCCAGGCAGGGGTGAGTGCTGGGGAGAGGCAGGCCCACTTTTCGCATGGTGACAGGAGTTACGGCAGAGCGGGGGGTACAGGTGTCCGTGGGCTCAGGCACTGATGCTGAGGGGCTCTCTCCTGATCTATATTCTCACCATGAGGCAAGAGTGGAGAAGAGGAGCTGAGCTGTGAGAGGAAAAGGCGTGAACAGTGCCCTTGAGGAATGGATTTACTAGAGGGATGGCTGTTCTCCATTCTCCTTTTGAGATTTGGGGTCATCAATTTGAAGTGAGCCTTGGCGATGTGTTTGTGTGATTTTCCCCACAGAGATGTGGGCACAATGTGAGAGAGATACAAAATAATAAAAAGCTTGAAGGAGCAGGACTACTGACTTGGGCCGTGGAACCTACACTGGATCTGGAGAGATGTGAGAATTCTAAGGTGTAGCAGTGGTAACAGGAAGAAGTGGAGAGGTGACTGGACTAAAGGACTCAGTAGAGTCGAGAGACTGCTCGAGCAGGAGTATGTGAACGAGGGGGAGCCCTAGGAAGTTGCACATCAGAGCAGTCAAGAGGCTAGATGGCATCAGCCCTGACCTGAAAGGAGCTGGAGATTTCACAGAAGGATGAAGGAGTCATGAGCTAAAAAGACAGCCTAAGATATCTAGGAAAGAGAAGGCTGCAGGAGAAGCAGGATCCTCTTGAGACAGCCAAGATTTAGTTAAGCAAAATAGCTGAAAGGAATGTTCAGTGGAAAGGCTGAGAATGTTGGAAGCTTTTGGCCCCAAGGAAGAGAAATTCTAGAGAGCGTAGTGTAAAGTATGCCATGGAGGGAACAGTGGAAAAAAGAGTGAGGGGAGAGAAAGGATCAAAGAATCAGTATGAGGACCCAGGAGGGGTTAGGTGAGTGGAGACACTTACATCTTGAACAAAAAAACCATCCAGAACCTGTACACTATACACAAGAAACAACAAAATCATAATGCAGTATAAGATAAAAAGAAATGCGGATGTTTCCATAAATGTATACTACACAATGATCCATAGAATAGTAAATTCCTAGAAGATAATACTGCAACTGGTTCCCTTTGGACTTCAGATTTTAGAATCCCATTGCACACTACAGAAAGAAGCTAGTTCAGCAGTTTACAACTGGGAATTACCATGCTCAAATTAAAACTTGGAAGTTTTCTTTATGATGATAAGCCTCCTTATCTCTATAGGAGAAATTTTAAGTTCTAATTAAACTTCTAAATTAACCTAAATGGAAGCCCAACTCATTTAATAGAATCCTAAAATTTCAAATTACATGGAAACTTAGATGTCATCTAGTTCAACCAACCTATCCTAAAGTAAAAAAACAACAAAACACTTTTATATTAACCCTCCTCTCCTCCAAACTCTCCAACTTCTTTAGCCTCCCCTCAGCGTAACTTTTGCCCTGACTAAAATCTGACAGCCTCTGAGGTCTCTTGCCCTTGCAGCCCTCTCAAATAGAAACTCAGTGCCTAGAGGTAGGACAGGGGTGATCCTTCCCCACTGTCAACTCCAAACAGTTTCCTCCCCGCCAGCCTTCTTCAAAAGCCCCAGTTGAGATGAGTTCTGTGTCCAGTAAGGTTCCCACTAGAAACTAGGCAACGTGGAAAGACGTTTAGCAATATCTGTTTGAAGGCATTAAAGATTTACAAAAAGATGGGATTGTAGGACAAAGAATCTGGAGAAGAAGGAAGTTCAGCGAAGAGAGCCTGGCATTTGGAGTTGCCTTTTCCTTTGTAACTGCTGATTCTGAAAGGTCAGGATCTACCACGGAAGAGGGACCCCGGTGAGCACATAAAGATTTTGAAAGAGATTTGGAAGGACTACACTTCAAAAGTAAGGATATTGAAAACAGATCAGCCCTTATAGCAACTAAAACCCAGCTTCAAAATATCTCAGTCCTCAGCAGGATCAATGTGAGCCTGAAATTGCTAGTGTCCTGCCTGAAGAAGAAATAAATCCTCTCTGGAGAAAAATAACATTTCACAGAGACTTAAATTACCCCTGTAAATTTTTTATATGCACAACGTCTGGCTCCTAATAAAAAGAAACTATTAAATACATAAATGAAAAGACTTGACAAAAACCCAAGGGAAAAAACAGACAATAGAAACAACCCACATGAACCAGGAATTAGCAGACATTGTCTTTAGACTTCTGTTAATGCATTTAAGACAAGCTTGAACATTTTGGTAGGGAACTGAGTTTTTTTAATGAATCAAATTAAAATGCTAGATCTGAAAATACTATAACTCAAATTAAGAATTCAATGAAAGGCTTTCAGGGCAGACTTACATAAATGAAACTGGAAGACAGATCAGAGGGAAAAAAATCCAGAAAGAAGCACAGAGAAACAAAGGTGGAGAGGGAAAGAGCCTACCAGATATGAGACATGATGAGGAGGTCTAAACACTTGTAATTGGAATCACAAGAGATAATAGAGAGCTTAGGGGAGGAGAGATGGCCAAGAAATTTCAAAGACCAATGAAAAACATCAAGCCACTGATTCAAAAGAAGCCATAAATTTCAAGGAAGATACACATACAGAGTATAACACATAGATATATAGTAGTTAAAAACCAAGAAGTTAATCCTGGAAATATCCAGGATGAAAGATGACCTTCAAGGAAGCCACAATGAGCTGATGGTATCCTGTTATTAAAAAATCAAATCTATTATTAAAAAGTTTACCATGAAGAAAACTCCAGACCCGGATGGCTTTACTCATTAATTCTCCCAAACATTTAAAGAAAAAATAACACCAACATAATATAAACTCCTCAAGAGAGCAGAAAGTAAGATCCCTTTCCAAAACATTTTATGAGGATAACATATGCTCGATATCTAAAACTGACAAGGATATTATAAGAAAGAAAAACTACAGATCAATATATTTTATGAATATGGATAAAAATGTTCTAAGACAAATAATAATAATAAATCCAGCAACATATTAAAAGGACAGTGTATTACAACCAAGTTGGACTTCCTACCCCCTCTAGCGATGTAAGATTGATTTAACACTTGAAAATCAATCAATGTAATTTACAATGTGTGCTTAGTTGATCAGTCATGTCTGACTCTTTGTGACCCCAGGACTGTAGCCCGCCAGGCTCCTCTGTCCATGGGATTTTTCAGGCAAGAATACTGGAGTGGGTTGCCATTTCCTTCTCCAGGGATCTACTTGACACAGGGATCGAACCTACCTCTCTTGCATTGCAGGCAGATTTTTTACCCACTGAGCCGTTGAGGAAGCCCATAATTTATTATTCTAAAGAGTAAAAGAGAAAAATCATTTGATCACCTCAAAAGATGCAGAAAGGAATTTGATTTAGAAAATCAACATTTCAAAAACCCTGAGAAAACTAGAAATAGGAGAAAACTTCCTCAATCAGATAAAGAATACCTACAATAAAACCTAATGCAAACCTTGCATTTAAAATATTGAAAGTTTTTCCTCTGAAATTGGGAATGAGATACTTATATCACCATTTCTATTCAACAATGTACTAGAGGCCTTAGACAAAGCAAGAAGCTAGCTAAGACAATTCAACCAAAGCTATGCCAGATTGATAAATGGAATGCTATAAAATAATATTAAAGAAAAATTTTAAACTAATAATGGAGAGATAAACCATATTCATGAACAGGAAGAGTCAATATTATAAAATTTTCTATTCTCTTCAAATTAATCTCTAGATCCAATTTAGTACCAAAATCCCAGAATGATTTTGTGGAAACTGACAAGCTGCTTATGAGTTTAAATGGAAATTAAATGAATTCAGTGTAGTTAAGAAAAAGAATGAAATTAGACAACTTTCTCTACTGAATATCAATATTTAACATAAATCCACAGTAATGAAGTCAGTATGGTATTAGCACAAAGATAGACAAGTGAATGGAACAACAACAACAACAAATCCAGAAACGGACTATGCATATTCAGAAACTTAACAAGTAACCAAGATGACAGAGCAGTGCAGAAAGGATTGCTTTTTTGACAAATGATGCAGTTCCTTTTGGATATTCATACAGAAAAAGATGAAATTTGACTCATACCTAATACCATAAACAAAACCCAATTCCCAGTGGCTCACCAAAATAATCTGAAAATTAATTAAAATAATAAAGCATCTAGATTAAAAAGCTGCCCAATAGCCCAATTAACAACGCTAAAAAGCTATTTAAATTTATTAAAGTTAAATAAAATTTAAAATCTATTTCCTGAATCACACCAGTCACACTTCTAGGGCTCAGCAGAAACGTGGCTGCTGACTATTGCAATGGACAGTGCAGACGTAAACATTTACATCTCGTTTCGGCTTGTCTCAGGTCCAATTTGGAGAAGGAAATGGCAACCCACTCCAGTATTCTTGCCTGGAGAATCCCACGGACAGAGGAGCCTGGCAGGCCATGGTCCATAGGGTCACAGAGAGCTGTGGACACGACTGAAGCAACTAAGCATGCCCGCAAAAAGCTATTGGACAGCACCAGACACAGACTATCATCATGACCTTGGGGTGGGTAATTTCCTCAAACAGCACACAAAAAGTATAGAGGAGAAGATTCCTAAATTAGATTACATTAGAAAACTGAAACTGTCTGGTTATCAAAAGATACCAGTAAGGAAATCCAGTCAGGCTACTATGTATGAGAAGTTATTTGCTATACATATGTCCGCCAAGGGAGTCATACCTCAAATATATTACAGACTCCTACAAATCAGTAAGAAAAAGACAGGCAACCCAATGGAAAAAATGGCAATAGACCTAAATTGATACTTCATAAAAGAATGCTTTAAGCTCATTAATCATCAGGAAAATCAAATTCAAACCACAGTGAAATACCAAAACACATCCACCAGAATGATTAAAATTTAAAAGATTGACAGTTTCAAATAGTAGTCAGAACACTGAGGAATTGAAATCTCTATGCTACTGATGGGAGTCTATGCTGATTCAATAGTTTTAAAAAGCTGGTATAACCTACTAAAGTTGAACATATTCATACCTCATGATCCAGCAATTTTATCCTTAGTATACACTCCAGTACTCTTGCCGGGAAAATCCCATGGATGGAGGAGCCTGGTGGGCTACAGTCCATGGGGTCGCTAAGAGTTGGAGACGACTGAGCGACTTCACTTTGACTTTTCACTTTCTTGCTTTGGAGAAGGAAATGGCAACCCACTCCAGTATTCTTGCCTGGAGAATCCCTGGGAAGGCGGAGCCTGGTGTGCTGCCATCTATGGGGTCGCACAGAGTTGGACACGACTGAAGCGACTTAGTAGTAGTAGTAGTATACACCCAAGAGAAATGCATATGTATATGTATCAAAAGACATGATCATGAGGTGGGCACCCATATGCCCACCAACAGTAGAAAGATAAATACTGTAAATTGTAATATAGTCATACAGTGAAATACTCCACTACATAGCAATGCAAATTAATAAACCTCTGGTATGTGCAACAACACTGGTGAATCTTAAAAACATATTTTGCTTAAGTAACCAGAATTTAAAGTATAAAATGCATAGCATATGGTTCTATGTATATAAAGTTCAAAAAACAGGAAAAACCTATGTAAAGTTTGAGAACATAGACAACAGCTTCATTTATGGAGGAGGGAAAGAAAGTGATTGCAAGCAAGTATGAGGTGGGCGCTGCTAATATTTTAGAATGTATTTCTCGGTTGAATGGTGGCTACACAGGCAGAATCACTATATTATTGTTAATGATCTGTATACATCTGATTTGTGTATGTTTGTGAATATGTGTTATACTTCAACAAGAAAATATTCTTAGAAAATCAGCTCCTGTGATATACATGCCATTGGGTTCTAATACCTTCTACCTCTTCCCCATTGCTTTTATTATTTTTTTCCTTGTTCTTCTATGTTTATTATCTGATATACATTTCATTAAGAAACATATCCTGGGTCATTGAGTGAAGGAAAAGCAAACCATTTAAATGTCCAAAGTACCAGAGTTATTCATGTCAAAAGAACTTTTAAAAGTACAGGAAAAAAAATAGCAAGAAATGAGCCAGAAAAGGAAGTTTCAAGAGGATATAAATAAATTCTGTGAAATTTTTAAGTGTATAAACAAGGGGAATACCAATTTTACTAGCAAAATAATGACTACAAAAATAAGGTGCATTTCTTGTAATTTTAAATCTATAAACAATTTATATAGAATTATCTCTTGGAGTTTTGTTTGTGCCTTTAAATACTATGAGGGTGATGGAAAGTGTTTGGGCTTGTTTGTTTTGTTTTAGGAAGCTTTGGTCTTTTTTGTATATTTGATATTTTTATGGAGAAAAACTTTATGGAAAATTCTAACACAAAAAGATGTAGAGAGCAGAGAGCATCATGAATGGAAACTTTGATAACCATTACCTAGATTCAACAGTTATAAACCCTGTACAATACTGATTCATCTATACCTCCACCTACTCAACACTCCCTGTCCCTATACCCAGAATATTTTGAAGCTAATCTCAGACCCTCTTTCACGTCTTCCATAAATATTTCAGTTGTCGTTTAGTCGCTAAGTCATGTCCGACTCTTTTGCGATCCCATGGATTGTAGCCCACCAGGCTCCTATGTCCATGTGATTTCCCAGGCAAGAATTCTGGAGTGAGTTGTCCTTTCCTTCTCCAGGAGATCTTCCCAATCCAGGGATACAACCCACATCTCCTGCATTGGCAGGTAGATTCTTTACCACTGAGCCACTGGGGAAGCCCAAAATATTTCAGCATGTATCTCTAAAAATTAATGATGATATTACAACATCTAAAAAAATTAACAGTGATTTCTATATACCATGAAATATCCACAAAATTCAAAATTTTTCCACTGTCTCAAATTTTTTATCATCAGAATATTCTGTCTTTTCCTAAATGTTTCTCCTATATTTGTTCCCCCTTCTCATTGCCATCATTTCTTGATGTAGCCTAAGTGTTTAGCATTTGATTCACAGTCTTTCCTAATACTTCAAGTCCTGCCATCATCCAAGGTGACTTTATATCCATGTAGATGATTCATGCAACACTCTGACTTCTCTTTCTTGTCTTCTACTTTAGCTAAGCACTCCAGCAGCCACATTGAGTGATTTATCAACACCAAGAGTCATTCTTCCTCTAAAACCAGTCTCAGACCAAAATATCCTATCTTTTCAGATCTCTTAGAAGATCCCCAAGATTTCAGTTTCTTTGATCTCATAGGAACCTCTGGTCCACATTTTCTATGAGCTCACCTCCTCTTTTCTTTATTAAACTTAGACTCTATTCTATGTCACTTCAATCACGTGCTTACCCAAATTCTCAACCTTATCTACTGCCTATTTTAACATCTGGCAAAATCCCAATTCTGGATGACTCTATTTTGCACTTTCATCCAAGTTGTTAAGCACAGTCTTGGAAGATTATATAACTTGGCATACCTCAAGTGGACCCTCCATGCCTCCTCTTTGTACTATTTCTCTAGTCTACTTTTCCATCCACATGGAAGGAAGTCAAATCTCCCTTCTTTCTAAAGCTCTGAAATCCCTGTCAGCAGATGAATGTGCTTCCAACGTTATAGAAAATGTAAAAACCATAAAATATCCTTTTCTTGCCAAACTAAAAATACATCTGAATCCATAACCATATCTTGTTCTCTACTTTTGTTAAAAGGAAGAACCATCTCTTGTCCCTCCATTGTCCCCACGTTTTCTGGAACTTTGCTCTCTAAATTTTCTCTCGTCTATATTCTCTCTGTTGGCAGTTTCCTATGGGTTTTTAAAACACTCAAGTCCTTTCCATCTTAAAAACAAACAAATCAACTACAATGAAAAGTAAACCCCTCTTTCCCTTTCATTTTCCTTTCCAATAATCATCCTATCTTTCTCTCCCAATTAATGAAAGAATTATTAACTCTGTCTACTTCCCCATCTCCCCACTCAGGTATCAACTCATAATAATCTTTTTACTCATCACAAGTACAAATGACCATGTTGCTGAACCCAGTGGGCGCATTTCAGTCTCTTCTCACCTGGTTTCTCTGAACACGACTAGCTCACAGAGCTGAAAGCCATTCCCCTCTAGGCTCTGGGGCCTCAGAATTTCCTGAGATCCTCCTACACTTCCGGCCACCCTTTCTCATTGCCTTACATAGGTATCTTCTACTGTTCTCTTAAATGATGATATACTTCAGAATTCTCTCTCAGGCCATTTTTGGTTTTTGATTTTTACATTAGGCTGTGTGACCTCATCTATTCCCATGGCTTCGATTACTATTTATTGCTGACAACTTCCAAATCCACATTTATATTCCTGATGTGTTCTCATGAGATTCAGAGACATGACACTTGGATATCTTGTGTGATCTTTAAACTTTTAGGATCTTGAAAACTGAATTCATCCCATCCCTCCTCTATGACTAGCATCATCCATACCCAATTTCCCCAACACTGTCAATTCCTCTTTCTAAAATAAAACTTCCTTTTTATCTCTAGAATCATTTTTTATCTCCCACACCTCAACCACCCCCCCACCCCCCCAATCCAGGCCATCCTCTTGTGTTTTTTTCCTAACTGGTCTCCTACCTTCAATCTTGCTCCATTCCACTCTTCTCCACACTACAGACAGAGTAAGCTGCAACTCTTTGCTTAAAGATTTGTCTTCCCATTAAATACTGTAAGATTCATGAGAATAGGGACCATGCCTATCAATTACTGAAGTATCCTGTTATATAGCATAATTCAAGAAATATTATGAAAGATAAAGACATTTGCATCATTGACTTCACCTAATATGAAAATAATGTAGAAAAAGCCCTGAAGACTTCACAGGGATGCCAGGTCTAGTTTTGCTCTTCATTGTACCCCAGAGTTTAGCACAAATCGGGCCTACATTTGTTGAATCTATGAATGAGAATAAAAACAAAACAGAGATATTAACTTGCCCTGCAAAATGACATACAAAATGCTATGTAGCTGAAATGCGCAAAGAATAAAGCAGCACTATTTCTCATACTGAAGGGAATGAAACTGCCAGTTCCTAGCTGCCAACTCCACCCTCCCACTGTTCGCCCTCACCCCTTCCCTGCTTGATTTTTTCCATAGCAATTTTCATTTTCTATCAGACTATGTAGTTTACTATTTATTTTCTTTATTGGTGTCTCCCCTACTAGATGTAAGCTCATAAGAGCAGGAATTTTTTAACTTTTAATTTTGTATTGGGGAATAGCCAATTAACAATGTTGTGATAGTTTCAGGTAAACAGGGAAGGGATACATATACATACACATATATATGTATCCATTCTCCCCTAAACTCCCCTCGTAGCCAGGCTGCCATATAACACTGAGTAGAGTTCCATGAAGAGCAGTAATTTATATTTGCTCTGTTACTGAACGCATAACAGGTAATATTAAATTATGTTTACTGTACCTGTGTTAGATATGTTAAATATTTTATCTTATTAATCTCTAACACTCTAGTTAAAGCCCTTTATCTCCATTTTAGAGTTTAAAATTAGGAATCTTCTAAAAGTTACATTACTCTTTAAAATGAGAAGAATACTATATGAGGAAAACAGAAAGACAAACAGAAGCACAAATAAGATATAGGAAAAAAATGAACCGTATCAGTCATCACAATAAAAGTAAACAGATTAAACTTGCTGGTTTAAAGAAAAAAATTATAGACTGGATTTTTAAAGTACAGCAGTATGAGAAAAATATATAAATAGCACTTAAACATAAGGACTCTATACTTCTGGTGCCAGCCAAGATGGAGTAAGCCCACTACAGCCAATCTCTCCATTTGACTAAAGCCAAAAAAACAAAATTTTTAAAAGCAACTACTCTAGGACTCTGAAAAGTTAACAGTAGTAGCAGGTTGGAGAGAGAAGCCAAAACTTGAAGAAGAACTTCTAGGGGAGTAAGCTCCCTGGCTTTTCCTCTCATATCTCCTGGCTTTGACCCAGGGGTGGCCCAGTGTGGTGTTGTGCAGAGTGCAGGCCACAAAAACACTAGCCAGACAGCTAAGAAAAGGGTCCCTGTGAGTTGAAGAGGGTGGGGAAAATCTATGTGACTTTTTTTCTTACCCTCTTTCTTCTCTCACAGTCCTGCCACAAGGATGGATGGCCCCAGTCATGGACCTACAGTGTCCACAGTCATCGACAGCCTAAAACTTCGAAACAAACAAACAAAACAACAACAACAACAACAAAAAACACACCCATGTTTCTGGCCAGAGGAACTGGGAAAAGAAGACACTGTGGTCTGAAGATATGGGGGACCATCTGGATTATTTTTTCCCCCTTCTTCTCTCTTTTCTTTTGCTGTTTTGTCTGAAAGGTAGTCCTAGTAATATGAAACTACATGCAGAGCAAGAAGTTAAAATTCCAAGAGAAACCCTCTCTTTCTAGCTAGAAGACCAGGAAAAGAAGTCCTTGAGGTCCAAAGCATGTGGGAGAAACTGTAGAGAGCTGGAGAAATGGGGCCCCTCATTCTGTACACAACCCACTCGAGTACTCTTGCCTGGAAATCCCATGGGCAGAAGAGCCTGGTGGGCTGCAGTCCATGGGGTCACAAAGAGTCAGACACGACTGATTTTCACTTTCATGCACTGGAGAAGGAAATGGCAACCCACTTCAGTGTTCTTGCCTGGAGAATCCCAGGGATGGGGGAGCCTGGTGGGCTGCCATCTATGGGGTCGCACAGAGTCGGACACGATTGAAGCAACTTGGCAGCAGCAGCAGCATTCTGTATACAAATAGAAACCCCAGGCTCACTGAGTGTATATCCAGGACAGATCTAAACCAGCCTAGAAAAGACTGTGAGGCAGAGGAATAGCTGACACAATTTTGTCAAAAAACAGCAAGGCTGAGAGACTTTGACTTAATATAAAGCTTCAAGACTTAATATAAAGCTATAATAAGCACAACAGTGTGGTATTAGTGAAAGAAGAGAAAATAGATAAATGTAACCAAAAAAAGAGTCTAAAAATAGATCCACTCATATATGGTCAATTTAATTTTTGAAAAAAGGTATGAGGCAACTCCGTCGAGAAAGATTAGTCTTTTCAACCAACTGTGCTGGACCAAATGGACTTCCACATGGAAAATATAAAATCAACCTGAACTCATACCTCACACCTTACACCTTACATAAAAATTAACTCAAAATGGGTCATAGACGTAAAAAAAGTCTATAAAAAATATTTGTGACCTTGGCTTTGGCAGAGTTATTTCATAATACTAAAAGTGTAGTATATTAAAAATGTTTTTTGATAAATTGGATTTCGTATAATTTTAAAACTTTTGCTCTGTGAAAAATACTGTTAAAAGAATAAAAAGAGAAGACATACTGGGAGCATATATTGTATATCACATATCCAGTAAAGGACTTGCATCTAGAATATATAAAGGACCCTCAAAACCCAACAAAAAGAATATAAAGCATCTAACCAAAAAAAAAAAGGGGGGGGGGCAAAATATTTGAAAAGACATTTAACCAAAGAAAATATAGTAAGTCCAAAGAAGCACATTAAAAGATATGACCATAGTTGGTTATTAAGTAAATGCAAAATAAAACCACACTGGGATACTACGATACACTAATACGTATGGCTAAAATAAATTTAAAAACTGACAACGCCAAGTGCTTGTGAGGATGTGGAACAATTGGAACTCCCAGAAACTGCTGAAACGCAAAGTGGCTCAAACATTTTTGGAAAACAGTCTGGTGTTTTTCTAAGTATTTACCCAAGAGAAATAAAACTTATATCAACCCAAAAAACATGTCAATGAATTTTATACTATTTCCATGCTAAAGAATTTTACAACAGGGTATTATTTCTAACCAACAAAAAGTGGAAACAACTCAAAGATTCTTCAAGCGGAAAAGAAATAAAGAAAATGTTGTGCATTTATATAATGGAATGCTGCTGCTGCTAAGTCACTTCAGTCGTGTCCGACTCTGTGCGACCCCATAGACGGCAGCCCACCAGGCTCCCCCGTCCCTGGGATTCTCCAGGCAAGAACACTGGAGTGGGTTGCCATTTCCTTCTCCAATGCATGAAAGTAAAAAAGTGAAAGTGAAGTCACTCAGTCGTGTCCGACTTCGCGACCCCATAGACTGCAGCCTACCAGGCTCCTCCATCCATGGGATTTTCCAGGCAAGAGTACTGGAGTGGGCTGCCATTGCCTTCTCCGAATGGAATGCTACTTAGCAATAAAAAGTAAACTATTGATATACAGCAACATGGATGAATTCAAATGCATTGTGGTAAGTGAAGGAAGCCAGACTTAACACTCCAAATACTGTATACAGTAAAATCCATGTACAATATCTAGAAAAGGAAAACACAGGCACCAAACACAAGGGCTGGGGCAGGAGAAAGGATTGAGTACAAGTGGCTGCACCGGGGAATCTGGGGCAGTGGTAAAGGAGCTGCTGTGCATCTTGATTGTAGTGAGTTATACATCTCCATATATTTCTCAAATTCCACAGAACTGTACAGAAAAAAAAAGTGAATTTTACTGTACATAATTTTTTAAATGTTCAATTCAGTTCACCTGCTCAGTTGTGTCCAACTCTGCGACACCACAGACTGCAGCACACCAGGCTTTCCTGTCTATCGCCAACTCCCGGAGCTTGCTCAAACTCATGTCTATTGTGTTGGTGATGCCATCCAACCATCTCATCCCCTATCGTCCCATCCTCCTGGCTTCAATCTTTCCCAGCATCAGGGTCTTATCAAATGAGTCAGCTCTTCGCATCAGGTGGCCAAAGTACTGGAGTTTCATCTTCAACATCAGTCCTTCCAGTGAATATTCAGGATTCTTTTAGGACGGGCTGGTTTGATCTTGAAGTCCAAGAGACTCTCAAGAGTCTTCTCCAACACCACAGTTCAAAAGCATCAATTCTTCAGTTCTCAGCTTTCTATATAGTTCAACTCTCAAATCTATACATAATTATTGGAAAAACCATAGCTTTGACTAGACGGACCTTAGTTGGCAAAGTAATGTCTCTGCCTTTTAATATGCTGTCTAGGTTGATCATAACTTTTCTTCCAAGGAGTAAGTGTCTTTTAATTTCATGGCTGCAGTCACCATCTGCAGTGATTTTGGAGCCCCCAAAAATAAAGTCTAACACTGTTTCCACTGTTTCCCCATCTATTTCCCATGAAGTGATGGGACCGGATGCCATGATCTTCGTTTTCTGAATGTTGAGCTTTAAGCCAACTTTTTCACTCTCCTCTTTCACTTTCATCAAGAGGCTTTTAGCAGATGTTGGCAATTTGATCTCTGGTTCCTCTGCCTTTTCTAAAACCAGCTTGAACATCAGGGAGTTCACGGTTCACGTATTGCTGAAGCCTGGCTTGGAGAATTTTGAGCATTACTTTACTAGCATGTGAAATGAGTGCAATTGTGCGGTAGTTGGAGCATTCTTTGGCATTGCCTTTCTTTGGAATTGGAATGAAAACTGACCTTTTCCAGTCCTGTGGCCACTGCTGAGTTTTCCAAATTTGCTGGCATATTGAGTGCAGCACTTTCACAGCATCATCTTTCAGGATTTGAAATAGCTCAACTGGAATTCCATCACCTCCACTAGCTTTGTTCATAGCGATGCTTTCCAAGGCCCACTTGACTTCACATTCCAGGATGTCTGGCTCTAGGTGAGTGATCACTACACTAGGCAAAGTGATTTTTATGTAACCTGACTCAAGGCATATAACTTGTATAAGGGGCAGATTCAACCTTTAAGTAGTTTCTTTCTTGATATACACTCTATGTTATTTTCAATGTAACTTAATAACTTACATTCTACTTATCAAGAGGTAGGAATCTAATTAATTAAAACAGAAAAACCGGAGACAATCTCGTACAAATTCTCCCATGTAGTTTTCATTGTTTGAGAAAAGTCAGTAAATATTCAGGAAAAAATGTTTATTTAATATCAGTGAAACTATTTTTGTTTCACTTGGAGATTTCTTACTTTGTTTTCTTTCATAATAATAGAAGTCATCTATTAATTCCACCTAAAACTTGAAAATTTCTACCAGACTTCTCTATAAGAAGAAATAAACATTAACATTTAGAATTGAAGAATCTCTGCAGCTAAAATGAATGATTAGAGGAACCTGCCTGCTTTGAACTGAAACACGTGCAAAAAAAACTAGGGGAAAACTAATTACATAACATAGTGTGAGCAGAATATGCCCATGTACCTGAAAACATTTAGGGTATATCATGTTCCTTACAGGATGTTAAAAATCAGTGATATATGAACCATTAAGTAATACTTCCACTGATGGAATTAGGGTGTTTGGTCTTCAGAAAAGTCAATGTGAAAAGTCAAACAAAATAGCAATTAAAGTTTCAAGCAGGTCCCCAAATCCCAAGAAACTATTCTAGTAATGTTTCCCTCTGGGGATTTTTTCAATTAAAATACAATAGCTGCCTGTCCTTAGAATGTAGAAAACTGAGAAAGGAATAACCTCTTAGACCAGGAATTCAGGTTGTGAAATCTTTGCTCTTGGGAGTGAGTTCAAAGTTGATGTCAAAACTACAGAAAACATGTAGAAGAAAATGCACCTTTATCCTAGCTTCTATATTGGTTATTAAATGCAAATCTGATTTCTTTTTGCTCACTTATATTGATCTGATATTACTTAGAGTGTCTACAAATTGCAGCTAGAATTGGGCAGGTGAATTAAATGAAAATCCCAAGGGAAATACACTTCATTACCAGCTGAATCCCCTTAATCAACCTTCCTCAGGCCCAGTCTCTCCCTGTCTCCCAATTTTCCTCATATTTTCACTCCAAAATATGTGAGGGTTTCTCCTTCTCATGGACAAGGCATGTAATACTGTGCAGTAACCAGGACCTAGAGAGAACATTCATTCAATAGGAAATGAATTTTACTTCCTGTTAAACATCAGCACTTGGCAAGAGTGCTCAGGGCCCTTGATTTAGCTGAGGTCAGTCCCCTGAACTCCTAAATGTGAATCTGGCGTGTGTGCATGTGCTCAGCTGCTCAGTGATGTCTGACTCTTTGCAACTCCATGGACGATAGCCTGCCAGGCTTCTCTGTCCATGGAATTTTCCAGGCAGGAATACTGGGGCGGGTTGCCATTTCCTTCTCCAGGGGATCTTCCTGACTTAGGGATCAAACCCGTTTCTCTTGTGTCTCCTGCACTGGCAGGATTCTTTACCACTAAACCACCTGGGAAGCCCCAAGAACTTAGTATGGGCACACAAATCACACAAAATTTTCTCACTAGATATAGACAGATAAACATAAAGGGCACCCAAGATTTCCAAACTATCACCTGGAAAGTCATTGCTGTCCTTAGACAGACTTGGAAAACCTCTGACTCTGGGTGAAGAGTTTGGCCAGGCATGAATGAGAGAAGGGAAAAAGCAGACTGCACGCAAGCAAGGGAGAAGCGATGTCCCGGATGTTTGCCCTGAACTATTTTGGTGTGTATACAGATTGGTGAGCTTTACCTAAAATACAGATAGGTTGAGTTAGCCAGGGAGACACTATTGGCAGCTATAGAAACTTAAGATCCTTAGTTTCCAAAGTTAACGGGCCACATTTTCTGATTATAAAGGATCTCCATAAAATACCCAGAGGGCCAAAAGTCTGTCTCCTAGGAAGTGCCAAGATGGAGAGCTCAATTTAAATATCCTGATCACCTTTGACCGTTTGGTGAGTTGTTAGAAGTTGCCTCAGTTTGACAGGATGAACTGTCATATCCAAGGCTGTGGGCTCTAAGAACTATTTTTATTCAGCCGCTTCACAAAATAACTTTAGCAGATGCAAAGGTAAGCCTGGCCACACTGATCTCAGTTAAGACCAAAAGGATCTTTTTCTGAGCAACCTGCTGGAAACAATATGGACTTATATATTCTTGATTCAACTCTCTCAAAAGATAGACTTGACATGTCTAAAATTCCCCTTGTCAGGGAACAAAGCACTGTTAGTTATATAGCTTTAACTTGACAGTCTTTTGAATTATATCTTGGAAATATGTCCTCTAGCTCAGACGTTTTCAAACATTTTAAAGCAGCAGAACACTTTTTGCAAATAAAACCTTACAAGAAATCGAAGAAAAAAAAAAAAAATAGAAGAAAGTGGAGGTGCTTTGACTGAAGTAATGTGTAGAGCTCCAAAGACCCATATACCTTATTTGGATTCTCCCAAATACATCTCCTCATCCCCCTCACACCCTCATATACAACCTAACACACACAGAATAGCCTCAAGATACCCCAATTCACACGTGGGGCTTCCCTGAACACTGTGTGAAAACCCAAATTAGCTGACACCATACTTTTAGGAGATTAGAGTATACAAAATGATAATGATTTGATTAAAGCTTCATCAGTAGAAGAAAGACCTGCTTTGAGAAGACTGTCTCCATATGGTCCACACCCCAGGGGTGGCCATTTTGATCAATGGGGAAAACAACAGCCAAACTTGTGTCACAGTAATAACTTAAATTTCCTAAATCAAAGTCCAAGGGGAAACATCATTCACGTATTCAAGAGACCAGCACTATTGATCACTTAGCCTATTCTGGTGGTGACCTTGATGTCAAACATGCCTGAGAAGAAAATCAAATAAAATATGGAAAATAATTGCAATTTGCTAATTATTTCTACATAGGAGATGGATTTTACAGGACTCTTACACATATGTTCTCCTTTAACAGCTGTTTGCAATGACCACCTTCAAGTCACGGTGGAAGGGGAAGGCTTTAGAAATCTTTAAACAGGTTATATAAGCAACCTTCTGAGGTCTAAAACATGGATTGTCTGGCTGTCCTTATGTGGAGTTCCCCACTGGCTGTGTATTAACAAGTCTAAGTTTGAAAAACTTGCCTGCACTGCCATGTGAGCGTACAAGGGACGGGCCACTGCATTCTTGGCTGTTAAAGTCTACTCGAATAAGGTTAGAGGGGTGGAGTGGGGGTGGGATGATGCTTTGAGAAGACTGTCTCCATATGGTCCACACCCCAGGGGTGGCCATTTTGATCAATGGGGAAAACAACAGCCAAACTTGTGTCACAGTAATAACTTAAATTTCCTAAATCAAAGTCCAAGGGGAAACATCATTCACGTATTCAAGAGACCAGCACTATTGATCACTTAGCCTATTCTGGTGGTGACCTTGATGTCAAACATGCCTGAGAAGAAAATCAAATAAAATATGGAAAATAATTGCAATTTGCTAATTATTTCTACATAGGAGATGGATTTTACAGGACTCTTACACATATGTTCTCCTTTAACAGCTGTTTGCAATGACCACCTTCAAGTCACGGTGGAAGGGGAAGGCTTTAGAAATCTTTAAACAGGTTATATAAGCAACCTTCTGAGGTCTAAAACATGGATTGTCTGGCTGTCCTTATGTGGAGTTCCCCACTGGCTGTGTATTAACAAGTCTAAGTTTGAAAAACTTGCCTGCACTGCCATGTGAGCGTACAAGGGACGGGCCACTGCATTCTTGGCTGTTAAAGTCTACTCGAATAAGGTTAGAGGGGTGGAGTGGGGGTGGGATGGGGCAAAAGTCTGGCAGAAAGGAGCTTATTGATTAGAGGAAGCTACTTAGACATGTATTCAATTTAACCTCTTTAACCAGCAAGTGGTTTACCTCACAGCATCCATGTATATTGCCATTTTTCTTCAGTATATAATACAAGCTTCTCTAGTCAAGTACAATACCCTGTACTACCTCTGGCTCTATCACAATTATAGGTACAATGCTGGGGATATTGTAGTGATTTAATGAACCAGACTTTATTGCACAAACAGTGCAAAATTCCTGGAGATATTTTGCCCATAAACTGAAGAACATTTCTTTTATTTTTAAAATTTAGTTAGCCTTGTTGGCTATTCACTATAATTGAACAAATCATATCTGAATTATGTTTCCTTACCCTTTGATGCTACTAGAAAATAAGCCTTACTATCCACTTCACTTTCTTATATGTAACAAATTTTAAAAACATTTATTCCCAGCATTACTGTAAAAAATTCTTTAAAAACTCAACTCTAGATGTATTGTAAGACATTTCTGTATCTCAATGGGAAGCTGTAGGTTTAGCCACAAGCACAATAACAACTACAGCTTGTAGCGTGCAATGCTTGTGGCATGGCTTCAGGAGATGCTCATGGCATGGCTTGGGAGAAGCACTGCAGATGGATTGTCACAGGCCCAGATGGGCTACTTCTGCTCTTTATAGCCTTTGGACATTCCTCCCGGGCTCTGCTAACCCCATCAGGTAAAAAAACAGCACGTTGAAATAGCCATCTAAAGCTGAAGGTCTCTCCTGAGGAAGGCAATTCAGTATGAGGATTTTTTTGAATGCTATTTGAATGACAACTACAAAACTAGTTAACTAAGCGAATATGACCCCTAAGTACTCTCTACCAGCGTCCTCTTCAATAAACAATCAGTTTGAGCCTGTGAGTGTACTGTGGCAGGAAACTTGAAGCTCAACAATCATTCTATTGACCACTGCAGTGCTGTATTTTATCCAAAACCTAAATTATGCCCACTGCTTTTCCTTTTCACAGTATTCATGGATTAATGATAATAAGAGTGCATATTCTTAGCACCAACTATGTGTCAAACATCATGCTAGGCACATCACAGGCATTAACTCACATAATTCGCATAACAACCTAATGAGGTCCTCCTTATAGAAGTCCCCATATAGAAATAATTTCCCATTTTGTGAAAGAGAAAAGTGAAACATCAAATAATTTGCCTCTGGTCAAATGATTCTGTCTTCAGAACCCAAATGATTCTGTCTTCAGAACCAAACTTCCACCCTGTTGAAAAAACTATTTTTAGGTCTAGCTATATATTATTGTATCTGTCAAGATTAGTTGCAAAAAAACAGAGCCTCCTTTGTCAGACTGAAGCCCTTATTAGGAGAGATGAATCAACAAATTCTAGATGACTTTCTAGAAACAATTCCCAAACCCATCCTGGAGAACTAGAGACCAAATGATATAATGCGTCTTTTCAGATCAGGAATCTGCCATTTTAGAATCATACCTCCACCTCCTCCCTGGTAATGCCAAACCAGCTACAATTCACACCAGCAAAACAGTTGCCACATCTACTGCCTCTTGACACATTCAAAGCTAGTGATTGGACACTACAGTCACACAGACAACCCTCAAGACCCACAGTGCTTCCAACACAGTACAGCCTCCAACACTTCTACCTCCCAAATCCCTGTACAAATGCAACCAATATGATGAACCTAATCAAATTCAGACCTCTCTCCAAGAGGGAGATGGAGAATTATGCTTTAATTCTCCAATGTCTGCAGTACATGAAGGGAACAAGAGAAGGAGGGTGGAATGGATGTTGAGTTATAATCCTACAAACTCAACATTCAGAAAACTAAGATCATGGGATCCAGTCCCATCAGTTCATGACAAATAGATGGGGAAACATGGAAACAGTGAGAGATTTTATTTTGGGGGGCTCCAAAATCACTGCAGATGGTATTAAATGACTGCAGCCATGATATTAAAAGCCACTTTTCCTTGGAAGAAAAGCTATGACCAATCTAGACAGCATATTAAAAAGCAGAGACATTATTTTGCCAACAAAGGTCCATCTGGTCAAAGCTATAGTTTTTCCAGTAGTGAGAGGTGGACTCTAAAGAAAGCTGAGTGTCGAAAAATTGATGCTTTTGAACTATTGGTGTTGGAGAAGACTCTTGAGAGTCCTTTGGACTGCAAGGAGATCAAACCTGTCTATCCTAAAGGAAATCAGTCCTGAATATTCATTGAAAGGACTGATGCTGAAGCTGAAACTCCAATCCTTTGGCCATCTGATGCAAAGAACTGACTCATTGGAAAAGACCCTGATTCTGGGAAAGACTGAAGGCAGTAGGAGAAGGTGACGACAGAGGATGAGATGGTTGGATGGTACCACTGACTTGATGGACATGAGTTTGAGCAAGCTCCGGGAATGGGTGTGGACAGGGAAGCCTGGCATACTGCAGTCCATGGGGTTGCAAAAAGTCAGACATGACTGAGTGACTGAATTAAACAGTCACTACAAATTCTAAAGATTGCTCTTCTTTAACATGGTTGCAAAATTTTGTGTGTCTAGGGAAAGGTCCCAGATTTTTCATCAGATTCTCAAAGAAGTCCATGATGCACAAATGGATTAAATCTATATGATAACATCTTGAGACTAAGATAAACTTTACAAGAGGGTTAAAGCATAGTGGCTAATGATAGAGCTCTCAAAGTCATGAGTTCATGAAAGTGAGTTCAATTTCTGGTCCTGTCACTTAACAGATGTTTAACCTTTAGCATCTTATCTGATGTTCTTGTCCCTTGATTTCCCCTTCTGTAAAATGTGTAAAATAAAATCAACCTAATATGGGTATTCAGAAGATTAAGTGAAATAATAAATGTATTTAAAGAGTACCTGGCACTTGGGTAATGTTCCCTGAGTGGTACCTATTGTACTGAAAAATATGTGGACAAGACAAATTCTCAACTTAAAAGGTTATATAGTAGAATTGCAATCATGTCCCCACACTTTTAAATTCATTTTCAATTTCATAGAGCTTTTAGAAGTGAGTACTTGATTTCCTGTGACAGCAAACAGAAAGACAACCACCCATTTATATGGTGATGACCTGGTTCTACTTAAAGAATACATTGATCTCACAGCCAATTACTGCCAGAAGGAACAGCTCAAGCACGACTGTGCCAAAACCAAATGTGTCAGTTTTAGGAGATGTTCTTCAGGACTTAAATGGATAGTATTTTGAAAGCATTCAAAATGCTAACCCTTTTATTGTTTATTGTCTGGATGGAGGTGTATTAATAGTTACTTCATCCTGGCAGGCCTGCTCCGATACCATTTTATTCAATCAAATATTCCACTTGTGTCTTGTTATTTGGGTGAGGTGGATGACTGATAATTCCAGCTCACAAAAATCTTGCCATCCAAGAGCCTATCTTCCAGGCTTAAAGGAGCAGGACTGAGTGCTTCCATGGATTCTGCTCCATCATTGGTGCAAATGATGAAGCTTTACAAAGCAAAGCCTGAACCCTGCTGGCAGGTACCCCTCCAGGCACCTCTGCACAGCAGAAACATGGCTCGGGCTTGGAAAGGATGCAAAGTAGACCCTTTAATCCTGACTATACTTCCTCGATGTCTAAAATGTATGTGCCCAGTCAACTGCAAGAAAAACCTACATTTCATTCATCTGTAACCTTGGTATTGATGGACAGATACATGGCTCCAATATGCAGCCTGATGGACATCAGACTGTAACATATTAAAAAGAACAATTATGTCCAACGTCAGCCAGCACTCAGGGAAAGGGTTCTCTAATATCCTGCTGGTAACAGGAGTTAGTACAGTTCTTATGAGACTGACATGGGAATTATCTAAAAAAATCTTTAAAAGTGAATGCTTATTGACTCACCAATTCCACTTCTAAGAATTTATTCCAAGGAAATGATCTTACAACTGTATAAATTGTATGGAAAAGAATGCTAATTTAGAACCTGTTTATAATACAAACAAGGGCTTCCCTGGTGGCTCAGAGGTTAAAGCGTCTGCCTCCAATGCAGGAGACCTGGGTTTGATCCCTGGGTCGGGAAGATCCCCTGGAGAAGGAAACGGTAACCCACTCCAGTATTCTTGCCTGGAGAATCCCATGGACAGAGGAGCCTGGCGGGCTACAGTCCACGGGGTCGCAAAGAGTCAGACACGACTGAGTGACTCCACTTCTATAATACAGACAATTGCAAAAAGAACTCAATGTTGATAACATTAAAACAATTATGGTATAGCCTTATAATGAAATTCTATGCAGTTATTAGGAGGAAAATTTAGATGTATTTAAATATTGGTATGAAAAGATATCTGTGACATAAATTTAAAAGAACAGGTATGATCTCATATGCATTTGTGTATATTTATATATTATATATCGGAGAAGGCAATGGCACCCCACTCCAGTACTCTTGCCTGGAAAATCAAATGGGTGGCAGAGCCTGGTAGGCTGCAGTCCATGGGGCCACTAAGGGTCAGACACGGCTGAGCGACTTCACTTTCACTTTTCACTTTCATGCATTGGAGAAGGAAATGGCAGCCCACTCCAGTACTCTTGCCTGGAGAATCCCAGGGATGGGGGAGCCTGGATGGCTTCTATCTATGGGATCCCACAGAGTTGGACACGACTGAAGCGACTTAGCAGCAGCAGCAGCATATATTATATATACATGTGTGAATATACATTATATATAATTATATGAAAAAATAAACAATATTTCTAGAAAGCTATACACTGGAAGGTTAACAGTGGTAATTTATAATGTTTGAGATTGAGCAATTTTTATTTTTTTCTTATGCTATTCCATATTTTATTTAAAATGATCAGCACATAAAACTTTTTTAAACAGAAAAAATAAATTATTAAAAAATCTTACACTCATATGATAGCACTTTTACTTGAAGATAGTCCAAGATATGTATTGAGATTCATACATACAGAATCTCTAAACTCTTTCTTTGTATCTTGTACCAATATTGGAACAAGCAAACCTAAATGCCTTTAGAAGACAGGTGGGCAAAGTAAGTGAAACAGGATATCAAGCAAAGGGAAAAGAAAGTGATCATGTTTAACTATAGGGCACATACCTAGTCCAAACGCTTTCAAATTCATAAAGCTTTCCAAGCACTCAAAATGCATCTACAGGTTGAATCTGAACAGCAAGCCGCTAATAAGGACCTCTGCAGTATAAATCTACACACATGCAGAACATTACTGTAACTCTCCCACACAACTCAACAGTACTCCCTCCCTACCTCTTAAAAGTGGCTTAAGCAGTATCTATAAAGGAGATAATTTTTTTCATATTTGTAAAATTGTCTTCCTAAATTTAATATAAGAAAAAAGCTTGTTTTTCTTGGTAAATGTTCATTTCATAACAGAATGAAAGCAACATATTTAATTGGTGTTCTCTATTTTTGTTATTTGTTGTTCTAGAAAGCTCCCATATGTCCCTTAGCCTAGGTTTTCTGTAAAATTGTCTTTCCTTCTCTATCACTTAGTTCTTACTCACTTTCTTTAATCTTTACAGTACATGTATTAATCTTACATTTGAGTATATGTATATACATGACTTTAAATATTTTTGAAATTCAGACTGGACAAAGGGAAGTAGCAATGATATACTGAAAAAATAACATCAGCATGCAATAAAATAATTGTAATGACTTGCAAACATGTTTTATATATTTTATATTATCTCTATTTGCCAAATTTTAAACTACAAAGTATAGACTGCAAATGTAATATGGGAAATTTAACAGCTAACATGGAAAAGAACCAGGAACACAACAGGTAAAAAGAAAAGGCTAAGGGGGTGGTAAATAGAAGTTTTTAAAAGGTGGAATAATTGCGTTATAGAGTATGAGTGTGCAGCGACCATTGTGCCAAAAATAACAGAAAACAAACAGCATCTTTCTTGTGCTTGCGCGCAGTCACTTCAGTCATGTCCATCTCTTTGGGACCCCATGGACTATAGCCCACCAGGTTCCTCTGTCCATGGGGATCCTCCAGGCAAGAATACTGGAGTGGATTGCCATTTCCTTCTCCAGGGGATCTTTCCAACCCAGGGATAGAACCTGTGCCTCCCCTGCATTGGCAGGCAGGTTCTTTACCACTAGCGCCACCTGGGAAGCCCAGTACCCTCACAGGGGTCTGGATAAGTTGTCTGCAGAGTCCATCTCCCATCCTCTCGGGTCCTGTGCCTGCCTTCTACCTCCTGGGCTTCTCTACCTGCTTCTAAGCTGCTGCTTTACTGCCCACCCACCAATAACCTCTAATCACTCAAAAACTGGAAATGAGAATATAAATATTCCTCAAACTTGAAGTTTTGGAACTAAGATGTTTATTAAAAATTAAAAATTGATGATAGGTAATTATCAAAATGAAATGTGCTAAGATGAATAATATTAAAATTAATTATTAAATATTTTAAATGGTATGTTATTTTCACATTTATAAGCTGCTTCTTTTTTAGGAATAAAAGTTCTAAGGACCAATGAAATGCTGGAAAATTCTTTAAAGTAAGCTCTCATATAAATTCAAGGCATGTGCTAAGTCAAAAGTGCAACTTTGATGGTAAAAAGCTAAGCAATACTCAGCTCAATGAGATATACATATAACAAAGAACATTACCCTAACCAGTCTCTTGTTTTTATTGTCTACTGAAATAAAATTCAATTTAAAGAAATAAGACCCAAATATAAAATAATAAGTTGGCTACTTGTAAGAAATACATTCCTTGTTTAACTATATACCTTGAACTCCCATTGAAATGGAACAAAACAAAACATTTTAGAAATTAATAATCAAAAGTTGGATGAGAAAGTAATCTTATACAAATGCCTAAACAGCATTCAGTATGAAGATTTCCTAAAACATTTCAGGGTGTAAAGTCAAGAAATTTTTTAATAAATTATTTCTTTAGTCAAAGATAATGACTAAATATCTAAAGAGAAAGAACTTTCATATACATCTAAATGTAAGGAAAGTCTTAGAAACAAGTAAACCTTCCAAAAATGTGTTTTTTACTCAAACAAGAAAATCACAATAGAGTGTGAGAGACAAAGGATATTTCTGAATTGATAAAAAAAAATATATATATATGGAAAATGGAGTACTCTGATGATGTATGGACTCCACAGGATCAACATTCAATAAACATTAAAGACACAGTGCAGGTAGAGATTGACAATCTAAAAATAACTACCAACAGAGACAAACAAAAACAGCACTATCATCACTACCCTAGGATACCAAAGAGAGGGTCATACAACGATGAAGTGTATTTCATTCTCCTAAGACAGGGGAGTGTGGTAGAATTACTGAGTGCTATTAAAACACTGGAGGGTTTCTACAGAAAAGTCTGCAAGATAGATGTAATTACTGAGGGATTATAAACCTACCCAGTAAGGTGATGAATTAACGTCCAGAATAAATACCTAGAAACTCAGAATCAACAAATTAGCAGCAAATCACAGAGAAAACAATCACATGATGTCTGAGGTCCCATTTCAGTGAAGCTCCACCATGAAAGAGCCAGTGATGAAGCTGGCAGTGATTCTGAAGCAGCAGCAGCAGCAGCAGCAATCCATAAAGGCTTCTTAATTTTCTTGTCATTTAAGAATTAAGCTGCTTCCAGTTTACACTGATCCTACCAGGTGCACTAAATTGATGTCATTATGAGCCATCAGGAAATACCCACCGAGACCTATACCAACACTGAGAAGTTTTGTTAAACAGCTGTGTGTTTTAATTGATTTGTATTATTTAAAATAGAACAGTTAAAAGTCTGTTATAGGATGTTGTGTAAAAGAGATGCCTAAAGACTCTAGGGAGACTGAGTTCAGAAGAAAGCCAATCACTGGAACTTCACTCGAGCACTTAAGATTATTACTAGAGGAAGCACAATTAAATCATCAGTTTATCAGCCATCATTATAAATCACCAGGCAACATATCAAGCTTCATTATTTAAGAATCCTTAACCAGTGACTTCCTGCATCACTGAGAGTCAAAAGCAATCTATTCACCAAAAGGTACCTAAGCAGTTTCAGGTTTTTTGCTGTGTGTGTGTTTACCCTGAGAGATTTATCATGGAAACGTAATGAAAATTCACTAAAATTATCATACCTTTGCATGTTTCAGACATGCTAAAATCTTCTAAGTGAAATTAGTGGTATTTGGGGCATGCAGAATGTGTACTCAAGACGTCTAGACCGGTTCTCTCACAGTACTTGTGTGAAATCACATGGGAAAATAAGCATCGAGTTTCTTTCCACTTCTATCCATCCAATCCCATTCATTTACTCGCACTTGGACAGCCTTTCCCAGACATATATAATCAGAAAATAAAGTACCTCAAAATTCCTAGTTTTCCAAATCTAAAGCACACAGTTCAGGTGTTAGAAACTATATATTTGAAAGGAGATGACACAGGTTGAGTTTTGTATACAACCCTTTCTCTTACTCTTTGCACCAAATCTATGTAGATGCTGCCATTAATTTTAATGGAAAAATAAGACATGAAGAGTTTTTGTAATTTGCCCAAGGTCATATAGCTCATAAGTGGTGGTACCCAAAGTTAAATCCACTCTGCCTGATATAGCACCTAGATAAACACTCTGGAAGGAAGAAAACCTCCTTGGAGAAGGGCTAATGCCATTCAAACATTTGCTTATTTAATGATATTAAGAAATTATTAACAACTTTAGTTGTGATAATAGAACTGTGGTTATTATTTTTAAAGAATTCTTACCTTTTTTAAATAAACTTTTTTGAGACAAATGTGGATTCACATGCAGTTGTAAGAAATGATACAAAGAGATCGCTCATACCCTTTACTCAGTTCCCTCAATGGGAATGTTGCAAAACAAACCTACATTATCACAACCATGATACTGACATTGATACAGTCAGTTACAGAACATTCCTATTGCCACCTGATTCCCTCCTTGCCTTTTATAACCACACCCACTTTCCTCCTACCCATAACCTCTGAAAACTGCAGTCTATTCTCCTACCTATAATTTTCTCATCTCACAAACGTTAGCTAAATGGAATCATTTACCAGGCAACCTTTGGGAATTGACTTTTTGCACTCAATAATTCTCTGGCGATTCATTCAGGTTGTTGGTTACTTTGAATTACTGAGTAGTATCCGGGGTAAGGATGTACCATTATTTGTTTAACCATGCACCTCCTAAAGAACTTCAGAGTTGTTTCCATTTGGGCTATTATGAATAAAGCTGCTATAAACATTTGTGGAGAGCCCTTATCTTCTAAAAATACACACTTAAATGATTATGGATGAGATAATATGATGTCTAGAATTTGCTACCAAAAAAATTAGATCAGGTGAGATACCAAAATAATAAGATTGGTCATTAGTTTGTAAATGTACTATACCAGGGGTCCCAAACCCCCAGTACCTGTAAACGGTCTGTTAGGAACTGATCTGCACAGTAAGTGAGTGGTTGTCTTCCCTGGTGCCAAAAAGGCTGAGGACAACTGCACTACACTATTATCTCTATTTTTGTATTATGTTTATAATTTCCCATATTATAGATATTATACATATTCCCATATTATACATATTCCCATATGTATTATGTTTATAATTTCCCATAATAAAAAAATTTTAAAAAGACGAGAGTAAGAAAAATTACTTATCTGATCACTACACACTCACATATACAAATATACATATCTTCAAGTAAAACTGGAAGTATGATTTCTTGTCTTTCGATTTTAGCCTCTGCCAAGATTATAGGAGTTCTTTACCTAAAACACAGCCCCACACCTTCCAGTGATCATTATTGTGACAGTCACTGTACCAATTTAGGCAGACCCAAGCTAGGCACCTGTTCACTTTCTTCTAAAAATTATTAGGCTGCAAGGTTGAGATAATAGGTAGTCCATGATGTTGGACAAAAGCAGGTAAGTAATCACCATAATCAAATGTATGAGATTCATGAGTGGCTTGTCTTCAAAAGAGAGAGTTCATAACTGAGATGAATAGGTCCTTATCATCAAGACAAATGCTGAGGGAACAGAAGTGTGATTATTGAAGATGAAGAGCAACAAACTATATGAGCACAATCAAGCCTGAAAATGAAGTGAAATGCATGTTATATTATGCAAAGACTGCTTTTGTTTTTAAGCCACTCTGGAGGACAGGATATTATTATCATGTTCAGTCTGCAAGCTAATGGTTCTTTAGTATAATTCTGCAAAATGGTGTCTACTATTTGGTGCCACCAATATCCTATCAGCTCACTCTTCCCCAGTGCTGTACCACACCCTCCCCCTCACAGCACTGAGGACACCCTATTTTTTCTTCACATGGGGTCTTACAAAAATGAGGACACACTCTCATAAAGATCTCAGGCAAAGAACAGCACATAAATAGGAACCCATTAGCTAAACTGGGATTAAAAACTAAGACCTCCAAAGTGAATATTCATAATGAGTTTCAAATACCAAGTTAGTACAATGGCAACAAATGAGTTTCCCTTGCTGGGTCTTCAGTGCCTGGAGATACACTGTGATGAGTAATTCTAAAGCTTATATAAAGTGCATTATCAAAAGTGGGGATACCTATCCACAAGATCAATCCCAATAAGACACATTCCAAAGGAACACCTAAGTGTTATACTTAGATTATCATTTGGGTATATCAAATATCCCTCCACAATAAGTGGGCCTCATACTTGGTATTAAGATGGTAATTCTCATTGTGATAGGATCTGATCATTTCTACCATACTCTGCTAAGTAGGAAAAAGACAGTCTGCTAACAGGCAGTCTGTAAAACGCTTAGATGCCTGTAAACTATTAATAAAAGATACTAGTCAATTCCATTTAAAACTATCAATATACAGATTGGGTCATGTGGTTGGGTTAGCAACTTAGGTATCCTATCAGTGGAACAAAATCTCTCGACAAGATCATATTAGGAAATTAAGAAAATATGGTTGAGTTCAAAAATCTTATTTATATGTCACAAATCAGAACAGAGACATGTGAAATTAAAGCCCAAAATGACATAGACTATCCAGAATTGTGCTTTGGTTTGCACTGAGGAGATTAATGATAGGGCTGCTAGAGAAATAAAAAGGAAAAAAATAAGATTTGGGCTCAGGTGCATAATATAAAACGTAATTGAGAAGAAGCAGACAAAAAAGGCACTGCAGTTAAATACATATATATTTTTGGATGCTCCCTTCCTCTATCCTTTGCTGTCTTCTTTGACTCTCAAAACCAAGCATTTTCTAGGGCCTGTGGATTCTGACTCTACAGTTTATATTTTTGGACAGTTTGTGGTCACTGACAAGACACTGGAAGCTGAATCACTTAGCACTCACCTTGACATACTTAAAGGTTAGTCTAAAACACTTTGCATAAAATAAAAGGCTCTTGCCAAAAACCTTTCTGATGGATTTGCTTATATATCTCATTACATTATCCTCATAGCAACCACTGATTTCTGGTCTACAGAACTGGGATTTAAAAGGGACCATTTTTGTAAGCTGAAGTGGTTTCTGAGAAATGGACATGTGAAAGAAGGAGGGGGAAATATAGAGACAGAACAAAGGCAACAGAGAAAGCATTAAACCGGAAAGAATTCCAAGAACACACTGTACAGCATGGGTTTGGGGCAGTGAACAGCCATGTCTGGCAGGAGCTGAGATTGTGTAGGGTGGAGGAGGAGGAGATAGGAGATAAGCTGGAAAGGGCCAGCGGGACCCAGGGACTGGCAGCCCTGGAACCCAGGCAAGGCATTTAGACCACACACCATAGCCCCTTGGACAGCTACGGCAGGTGTGCACATGGGTGAGATGAGTGCTGCATGTTAGGAAAACACGACTAAAGGGAAGGGGCAGGGAGGAAAGGAGCAGAAGACCAAAGGTAGGTTTCACTAGTTGTTCCAGGTGAGGCAACAGGGTGCAAACCAGGAAGGTGATGGTAGGAACAGAAAAAAAGGGTTAATTTTGAGCGGGGGGCGGGGCGGGGGTGGTGGTGGTGGTGGTAGTGTGTGACTCATATATTTAAAACTCGTTTTTTTCCTCAATTAAAACCTAAGAAATGGTCATTTGCAATCATTGTCAGAGAACTACATATGAGATGCTAAGGATTCTTAAGTTGATTGGGAGGTAAACTGTCATTATGATCAAACACATAAGAGGGCATAAAAATTCTAATGGCTGATAAAGTCATTTTTAAAGGAAGCTTTGATTAAGCTTCACAGAGGCTGGGAGAAAATAAGATTTTTGATATAAGTAAAAAAGAGACCATGATTGGTTGCAAGGTAATGAATATTTTTTGAAAATTTCTAAAATAATTAGTTGCTGATTTTAGCAAGGCAGTAATAATGACTTACATGATTAACAAACTTATTTTCTCTACTTTTGCAAATATACTTTTTGTATCTACTTTTGCAGATCTATTTTTGCAACTTTTTAAAATCACTATTGCAAACCTATTCTTCATCAAAAGTAATTTTTCTTTTCCTGCAAATGCACCTATGAGTAAAACTCTGAAGCATTAAGAGGTGACACACACTAAATCATCCATTTCTTGGTGTATATGCCAACTTTGTTTCTGTTCTCACTTAATACATTTTTATTGAAAATCTACTGTTTGATAAGTACTGTGCTGGTGCTGGTTATACCATGGAGAGAAGAAAAATAAGGTCTAGCCACAAGAGTGCACACAGTATAATGGAAAAAAATAATTTAAAAAATCCAAATACATAATTTAAATTTTTAACATGTACTATGAAGGAAAATTACAGGGTGCTATGAGGGCTTATACAGAGAAGCTCAACCAAGCCTGGGTCTGGTAAGATGTTTTAAAGGAAACTGTCTGTGAAGTGAAATCTGTAAGGAAGTAGAGGAATGAAACAGAAAAAAGAAGAAGAAGAGAGACAGAGCTAGAAGAAAAGACGCGCAGAGGGAAGGAATCACATATAAAAATGAAAACATTCTCTAACCTGTTGAGTAATAGTGTCCCATGGTCCCTGCAGCAATCTCATCTTATAGCACTCATGAACTCCTTCCCAGATGTCCTTCAGAGCTAAAGGTCTTCCATCTGTGAAAGTAAAGACTGCCAGTTAGTAATTGATTGGACACAGTGGTGCTTAATGTCTATCTAAAACTACTGAAAGAATAACTTTTTAAAAAACCTTTACTTTAGTATACATACTGTTTATATACCAAAAGAGTACTGTATGAATTACTATTTTCTTCCAGAGGGAAATTTAAATAATCAAACTTCTCTCCATCCATCTAGCAGTAAAATTATCTGCTCACTTATTGCCTCTAGGAATTTTACAAAATAAATAAGATCCAAATGTGTTTTAGAGAAAACTGATAAGTAGAAGCATCAGTAAAGGACCAAGTAGACAGACTCACATATTCACAAGGGTGTACTATGGATACCTCTGAAGTCTTCATACTTCCTCTATTCCTTAAATCAGACCATCCATGTGCTTCCTTCACCCTCCTGTTGACTAAATATCTGTAATGTTCAAATCACTCTATTGGGTGGTTTCCATGAAGAATAGAAGGAAAGCTCATAATTTCTCCTAGTAAGGGGTGTTTCCCGAGTAGGGAAAGTAGGACAAGTATATATCAGTAAACATTGACACTAAAATCCATATTTTGTATTGATTGGTAGATTGGTCATAGCCAGAGGAAAACTGCAGTTCTCTGAAAGTCCAGAGGAGGGAGACATTAACACCCACTGTCAGTTAGGGGTGGAGGGACTTGAGAAGGACTTGCCATGAAGAAATCAGTAAAATCTTTAGTGAACAATCCTCCTTTTCTTTGTTTAAGCAACTTCAGTTATTCACCTATATTCATAATCACCCAAATAGTGTATTTTACAAAGAACAGCATGACACAATGGAAAAATAGATATCTAGAAATAGATATCTAGGTTCAGAAGAGAAAGCAGAAAGAAGGAATTACGATAAAACCACACTGCTGAAAAGAAGGTGGTCTTAACATTAGAATTTATTGCCGTGTTGTGCTTAGTCGCTCAGTCATGTCCCACTCTTTTGTGATCCCATGGACTGCAGCCCACAAGGCTCCTCTGTGCATGAGGATTCTCCAGGACAGAACACTGGAGTGGGTTGCCATGTCCTTCTCCATGGGATCTTCCCAACCCAGGGATCGAACCCAGGTCTCCCACAATGTGGGTAGATTCTTTACAGACTGAGCCACCAGGGAAGCCCAAGAATACTGGAGTGGGGTAACCTATCCCTTCTCTAGGGGAGCTTCCCGACCCAGGAATTGAACCGCCGTCTCCTGCACTGTACATTGATTCGTTACCATCTGAGCTACCAGGGAACCTTCAGAATTTAGTCCTACTTGGCTCATTTAGAGTCAACCAAGTCCTCAAGACTTAGAGGTGTGCTCTTGTCTTTAAACAAGTAGACAATATCATTTAAAGAAAACTCATCAGCCTATTAGATCCAAAGAAGTATTTGGTTATTAGGTACAATACAACTTGGAGAAATAATCTACTCAAAAGCCCTCCAAATCAAAAGGTATTGCATTCAGACTTAGAGGCATAAGTACAGATGTGGGGTGTGGGGGAAGAGCAGGAGATCTGAAGTCCACACTGAGTTTGAATCCTGGTGTTGGCACTTAATTCTCTATGTGACTACAAGTTATTTTCTAATTAAAGTATAGTTAATTTACTCTTTTGCTTTTAACTTTACCTGAAAATGAGGATAGTAATCCTTCTCAAATTCTATCCTTGTGAATGGCTTACATCAGTAAACACACCAGGACTGTGTCAGGCACATAACAATTCACTATATATTAGGTATCTCCTCCTAGCCCCTATTGCACCATTCCAGTAATTCTCATAGCTTAGAGCTAAAAGATTCATTTATAGACCATTATTTCTTAAGAGTTTTCTCATGTTTCTGTACCATGCGCACTGTGTTTAATACAGCAATATACTAACACCATAGACAGAGCATTTCTCATGTTTGACCTGAAAAGTTGAACTTTTCCTCAACCTTTATTTTCAATAAATAGCAATAGAATATTTTGATACATTTTCAATAAGTATCTTCATCTTGGCATTTATCTGGCGGCAGGAGACCATTATCTTGTGATAAATAGTTTTATTCCATTGACATTTCCATGTCTGTAAAATGAACAAGATTTATTCATCCAATTAACATTTGAATGTCATGTTTAGCTACAAGTTTAAAACAAGCTGCCTTCTGTATCTGTGTTATATTGTTGTCTGAACACATTCACAGAGAAGGGCCAAACTTTAATCTTAAGCCCTGCACATCTTCAAATTATGCACGTGTGTGTGTGTGTGTGTGTGTGTGTACTGATGCTAGGGAAACAGCATCTTAGGTATGTCAGTGTCAAATAGAAAACCAAATAATTAAATTATTAAAAGCTGACATGCTTTTAAAATAATTTTCAGATGTCAAAGTTAAAAGAATCAGTTGTAGAATAATAAAATGTTACAGCTGGTATAATTACTAATTTTAGATATAAGGTCTCAGGAAATATACATCTACCAAAATTATGGAGCCAGTTCACAACTACCCCAGGGCTGGAATCTCAGGACTCACAATTCCGTGCTCTTCCTGCTATTCCATGCTGTCTCTGAGGGTAAAGACTGCCTTTGCCCTTTGACCACCGCAGTGCTGCTGTGCAGTTCTAAGTCTCACTCACACATTGCAAACGTTTTATATTTACTGAATAAATGATAAATGAGAATACTTTCCTTAACTTTATTTCCACTGAAACAGGGAAAGGCTTTGCAGACCCACAGAAGAATGCTGGGTTTGAAATCTGTTAATCACTCCACCTGAGTGCAGGTGGGACCTGTGACTTGCTTCTAATCAATAGAATACAACAATGGGGATGGTTGTCACTCCTCTGACTATATTATATCATATAAGATAGTCTTAGAAGAGTACAGTGAGAGAGTAGCCAATAGCTATGTGTTGTGAGCTGCCTGTAGCGATCAGAAATTGGAAGGAGCAGCAAACCATGAAAAAAAAGTCAGTCACAGGCATTACAGATTCTCACTTTTCAGCCTCTAGCTACACCTTTCTTGTTTCACCCTAGTACAAGGTTTTTCTTTCTTTCTTTTTTTGCCCATAATAATTTGTTTTAATTTTAAAATTGAAAAATAAATTCTGATAATCAGTAATGATCTCAATTTTATTTCTCAAAATATTTCGGCCAACAATCTAAGGATGGGGTAAATGGTTTGGAAATTACCACTGTCAAAAACTTGCATATTCTGGTAGAAACATTCATGCAAAAGGCAAAAATCAGCAGCTTAGCAACATTGTGGAGAGACCCAAAACAAATGTTATAGAATATTTTCACCAGATTTGATGCTAGAATTTGAGGGTGTCATAAGTTTTCAGGCAACACCTAATTTAGAGAGAAAATTTAACACCTTAAATACAGGAATTAAAAAATGATCTCATCCCCTTCCCACAGGAGGGGATATATGTATATTTAGAGCTGATTCATGTGGTTACACAGTACAAACCAACACAACACTGTAAAGCAATTATTCTCCAATTAGAAATAAACAGAGTTGGGAGAAAAAAAAATGACTGGTCAATTTAGAATAACAGACAATTACAAGGAATAAAAAAATAAGTTCAAAACATCAAAAGATGCATCATACTTCTTTACGTATAGTTATAAGAATGCTACCTGCTTGCTGTGAAGGAAACGGTGTTTTTTTAAGTAAATAAATGTGACTGCATTCTCCAGTGTGTTTATAAAAATGTTTTAAAGTACATGTATCAATGATCAAATGAATGCTTGTGCAAGCTGCTTTAACAAGAATGTCAATCTTTCCAGTTTCTGCTGACCATTTACACTACAGAAGATCTGATAATATGGCTGTGTCTCTCACATTCAGATATGACAATAATGATTTAATGAAGTATGACGTGGATTCTTTTCCCTAGGCCTTCATCATCAGTTCTCCTAGTCACAGCTCACACCTTCATGATCAAAGATATACACAAATTAGTTTGGTGATCTTTTACTCAAAAATAAAAATTTGACCTAATTAGCAATATCTTCAAAGCCATGACATATACAACTGACATGAAGGAGATCAACCCTGGGATTTCTTTGGAAGGAATGATGCTAAAGCTGAAACTCCAGTACTTTGGCCACCTCACACGAAGAGTTGACTCATTGGAAAAGACTTTGATGCTGGGAGGGGTTGGGGGCAGGAGGAGAAGGGAACGACAGAGGATGAGATGGCTGGATGGCATCACTGACTCGATGGATGTGAGTCTGAGTGAACTCCGGAAGTTGGTGATGGACAGGGAGGCCTGGCGTGCTGCAATTCATGGGGTCACAAAGAGTCGGACAAGACTGAGCAACTGAACTGAACTGAACTGAACTGAACTGAATATGACTGTGGCTCTAATTATTCCACAAGCAAAATGGAGCCTTCAAAAATCCCACCAAAATCATTGAAATGAGATAATCAAACACATTTTTTTAAATCACATCATAAAAATAGACCTTAAATATAGCAGAAATATGAATAATTTTGTGATTTTAGATCCATCTGCCTATTTATGAAAACTGAAGACCCAAAACTTTAATTTAAAATTAAAATGTGGACATAAACAAATACTTGGTTAAACTCATGAAACACCTTATTATGTGTCTTCATGTTCAGTTGAAGCTATCTTCAATCAAGAACTTTAAGCCCTGTTTAGAGGGCCTATTTTTTCTATCTGGCCTCGGTCAGAGGAGACATAAGCATACTCAATCAACAACTCCCTGGTTTCAGACCCAAGATATTCGATAGCACCAATTTCAACATGCTTAGAAATCTCATTAATCACACTGAGCTGAGAAGCTCAGTAAAATCCCTTGCATACTTGAAAAATTGAAGTAGAAGCCAAAATAATTTCAGCAGCAACCTACAAAGTGAGCATGGTAAATTAAGGTCATTTATTTAACAAGTGTTTATTGAGTGCCTACTATGTGCCTCTATCATCCAGAATGATATTACACATTTGAGCTAAAGGAATATTCTGTCAGCAACCTAAAATGTCAATGATAAAAAAGGAAGAGACTTTGGATGAAAAATAGAATAATTAAAAAGTACAATCTTTAGCAACTGCCAGTAGCATTTAATTTAATATTTTCATATAAAATCTCTCAATTGAATAATAACCTACATGTCAAGTAATCTATATATAACTCAAAATCTGAAGCTTCCTAAATTAAATTTCTCAGGGCTATTATTTTCATGAATCAAATAACATCATGAGATATTTCACTATCACTACCTAACTCTAGTGCAAGCATGCTGAAGTCACCTTTATCCTGTGGTGCATGCTTTCACTACAATTTCATAACTCCAAAAAGAACATTAGACAGAGTATAAATTATTTAGAGTAAATTTAGGGAAAACGTTCAGAATGTGGTCAGTAGAAATAAAACGGAAATGGTGGATTTTTCACAATGAAATTTGTCATTATTCGATATATTGTCTTCAACAGGGCTTTGAAGGCTATAAAAATTCATGTCATTCTCCACAGTAAGGCAGAGATGATGCTCCATCAAAGGAGAAAATTCATTTTTGCTTCAGTGAGAAAATTATATTGTGATATGAAATGAGTGTTAATTGTTCATGTACATTCTTATCAGCTACTATGCTGGCTAATTCTGTAATTTTTATTTATTCCTACATCCACTTTTTACATTCTGAGTCTTTATTAGTCTCAAGAAATCTGAATGAAAATTCAAAAAAATACAGATTTGGCAACTTCTCTTCAATGTTACTTAAATTTTGGTGCTGCTTTGTGCAGTAAAATTGGAAGTGGGGAGCTAAAGAATCTTAACTCCATAATTTTATATGTATTCTAGAATAAATAAACCATCTAACCTCTCTGAGCACTCAGTTTGCATGTCTGCACATCAGGGTAATAGCAGCTCCTATATTACACTGTTACTGTGAAGATTAAGATACAGAACTCAGCTGGCATTACTGAAAGGTACTACATGCCAAGCCCCACTTTATATATTAAGTCACAAACCTCAAAACTCTATAAAATAGGTATTATTATCTCAAATTTTTCTAGATGGTGAAAAAAAGGAAACAAAAAGTTCAATAACTCCCACAAGATCACACAGTAAGAAGCAGAGCGAGGAATCAGAACCAAGCAGCTCCAGACCCTCCACTTTGTCCTATACCAGGAGCTCTTGGTAAACTACAAAGTGGTACACACATATTTTAGCTGTGGTATTGTTTTTGTTGCCATTAGTAGTCTCTACCAGCACTGCTTAACCTAAGACTATCTAGAATTTTGCCTTTCCTAGATTTTTTAATAGGCCAGGCTTGCCTTTCCCTCATCACTCCGGCCAGGGCTTCATCTGATCATCCAGCTCAAGATAATCTCTGCCCTCTGAGCCCTGGTGGCAACTTTCTCTCCATCTTTATTGGATATAATGGATACGTAGCATTGTATAAGTTTAAGATATGCAACGTGATGACTTGATACAGGTATATTTTGGAAAATGGTTACCACAATAAAGTTAGTTAACATATCCATCCTCTCACATATTTAAAATTTGTGTGTATATGTGTAGTTAGAACATTTCAAACCTACTCTCTTAGTAATTCTCAAGTATAAAATACAGTGTTGTTAACTATAGTCATCATGTTCCTCATTAGATCCCCAGAACTTATTTATCTTATATCTGAAAATCTGTATGTAACCTTTAACCAACATGTTCTCATTTCTCCCACCTCCCACCCAGATTCTTTCAACCACTAACCTATTCTATGCCTGGTGACAATTTTCATTTTACCTCTCTCATGGCCGTTAACATATTCTACTTGCTATAGTAAGTTTCAAATTTGTCTTGTTTCCCTCAGTAGACTGTAAGCTCCTGGAGGCCATAAATCATCCCTGATTCCTTTATTCATCTCTGCATTCCAGAAACATTTTCTTGTCTTATGCATAAACATTTTCCAATGCTTGGATAGATGGATGTTCAACATTATTTCTAGAGCAATTTACCACAATTATTACTAAGAATAAAGACTGATGATTAAAAAGTCATTAATAAAATACTTCTCATATAAATCTACAGTATTAAGTAGATGAAGATATAGTAGATATTTGATTTTTCACCATCCAAACATAGTTCTTATCTGGAAGATAAATTCCAAAATAAGCAGGAGGCAGAATCCCATTCTGTACCACTAAACCAAAGAGAGGTAGACATTCCCTCATCTTGTTACTTTTGCCTTCAGTTGACTCTATGATTTACCCTTCCAGCAAATTTTTTTCTGCTTATCACGGTCAGGGTCAGTTAATTACAACTAAGTATACTTAACTAACGGAGAAGGCAATGGCACCCCACTCCAGTACTCTTGCCCGGAAAATCCTATGAACGAAGGAGCCTCGTAGGCTGCAGTCCATGGGGTCGCTAAGAGTCGGATATGACTGAGCGACTTCTCTTTCACTTTTCACTTTCATGCATTGGAGAAGCAAATGGCAACCCACTCCAGTGTTCTTGCCTGGAGAAACCCAGGGATGGGGGAGCCTATTGGGCTGCCATCTATGGGGTCGCACAGAGTTGGACACGACTGAAGCGACTTAGCAGCAGTAGCAGCAGCATACTTAACTAATATAGTCCGGATAAGTGGTTTATATAAGTATTGCTTAATATTTATTTTTTAGCTCCAGTGTTCTAAATGTCATACATTTGTCTAGTAATTTCACATGGAAAATGAATGTAAGACATCTTTCAGTTACACGAGAAAGTTCATGTATGTTACAATCCATTTTTATGAGGAATATGCCCACCAGCACAATAGAAGAATAATTTGGGGTCACCTTAAACTGTTCATATTCAAAAACAGAGACATTACTTTGCCAACAAAGGTCTGTCTAGTCAAGGCTATGGTTTTTCCAGTAGTCATGTATGGATGTGAGAGTTGGACTGTGAAGAAAGCTGAGCGCTGAAGAATTGATGCTTTTGAACTGTGGTGTTGGAGAAGACTCTTGAGAGTCCCTTGGACTGCAAGGAGATCCAACCAGTCCATTCTGAAGGAGATCAGTCCTGGTTGTTCTTTGGAAGGAATGATGCTAAAGCTGAAACTCCAGTACTTTGGCCACCTCATGCGAAGAGTTGACTCATTGGAAAAGACTCTGATGCTGGGAGGGATTGGGGGCAGGAGGAGAAGGGAACGACAGAGGATGAGATGGCTGGATGGCATCACCGACCCAATGGACGTGAGTCTGAGTGAACTCCGGGAGTTGGTGATGGACAGGGAGGCCTGGCATGCTGCGATTCATGGGGTCACAAAGAGTTGGGCAGGACTGAGCAACTGAACTGAACTGAACTAAACTGTTCACGTTCTGTGTTAAGAACTTACATTAATGCAGATGATATTATAACCTCTCATTTAAATTAAGTTAAACACTTAACCTAGAAGAAGTACACACAAGACTTTCTTGAGGAGTCACTATTTTCAGAAAACGTCCCAAGGGAAGCAACACTGGGTCTACAAGGTACCCGAGACACCAACTGTGAGATATTACTATTCATCAGAACTCTGAAGACCATATCACCAGATGCATATCTACATTAGGTCTGCTGGTTCTAAAGCAGAAAACACTCAGTTTCAATCCTATCCGAAGTGTTCTGAGGTTTTGATTTTAACCTCTTGCTCTGGCATACCAGTACTCAGCATTTTGGACTCCTGGCTCTCTCAAATCTCAGAACCCCCCGGAACATGGACCAGTTAACACCAGTAGCAGCACCTTGATGACCCATCCAGCTTGATCTCCTTCACATGGAGAACACAGTCTCCACCTTCTTGGCAGAGCACCTAATGTATGCACTTGAAGAACTCTGCTTTGACAACTTTAAAGGAGGAGAAAGCCAGTGAACTAGTTTCCAGGTAGGCAGCCATTTCCCTCCGCATGTTTTTTAAATAGGCTAATGAATTTTTATGCTGTGCACACAGAAGGCACTCATGTACACTTTAATGGATGTTTCAAACAGGGCTTGTCTTATCAAGAGAAGTAGACAAAAGACATTATGGGACACAACACATTTATTTGTTCAGGAAAGCTGAAGTATAGCCTTTTACAGGTAAGAAAATAAATTTATCTGCCTTTTCATGTCTTCTTCCTGGCCTCTGAATCCACATAAAATCTGTTACTTTGTGTACATGATGCTTTGCACTAACATAGGTTAGAATAAACCTTTCAGCAAATTAGGTGTCCCTCTAGTTTTGTGTCACCTTTCTTTAATATGTTTTAAAATCAGACCTGATTTTTCAGTGGGATTCTATTCCCATCATGTGTTTTACCCCAGCATCCTACTTATACCTTAAATCCCCGTAATGTTTCAAACATTTATCTGGCTCAACAAACAATCCTCATTAAATTCCCTCTGTCATTTAAACTTTTCAGTTTGAATATATGTATATTAGTTAAATAATTTATTTTTATTTGTATTTAAGAAAAATAACTTTCATTGTTTGCTCTTCAAATTTCATTTCAACCCCTAGAATCTCTTTTTAACGCACTAAAAGTCATGTTCCATTGCATAATTATGAACATTCTTAAAAATTCTCTACAATCAAATAAGACTCTAAATCTGCCAAGTCATATTCTATTTTCTGCTCATGATGGTGATTAACTGGAATCATTTTTGCCTTAATTTCTCTAATCTACCTATCTTTTCTGTTTAACAAGCAGCTTTAATTCTCACTCTACTTGAATGGTAATTTTTTTTCCTGAAAATATGTTATTTACAGTTCATTTTCTCTAAGAGATGATTTAAATTTTTCTTTAAAAAAATTTGCAACAATAACACTAAAAAAGTCAAAATTCCTTTTCCCAAAATTTCATTCTTCATAATTTCTTCTCATCCTTCATTAATTCTCTTTCTGTTTTACTCAGTCATAGTTTCTGTTTTAGAAAATCCCTCCCTTGATCTCATTCACTTTTGCTCAATCTCTTTCACTTCTCATTTCACTTCTCACTTCATTTCTTTCTCATATCCTCCAAACACATTCCATCATCTCTTCCATAATGTGACCTTCCCTTCCAACCATCTTGCACACTTTGAAGTAGAGATTTTCCTCAAACCAGTTTCTCACTATTCCCCAAACAGGCCATGCTTCAGCCCTACAGCTTGGCACTCACCCTCCTCCCTTTCCCTAGTACTTTTCCCAGCCTCTTCAGAAAAGCCAGTCTGTACTGTTTCCTTGAAAATTGTTGATCAGAGCTATGGATATTTTATTTTTATTCTCCAGCTTCTTCCAACCCTCATCTTTCCTGTTTTCCTGTTATTTTCTTCTACACAGTCCAAAGACTCCCTCTCATTCCGCACCAGGGACAAACCTCTTCTTCCTCCTCTCTGATGATATCAACACTGCTCTAATTCCAATCTTTTCATTATTCTTTTGAGCTGGCCTTTATCTTGGTTTGGTTATGCTGCTTTTAAGAGTGAATTATTCTTTGACTATTTGAACATAGTTTAGGCATATAACAAGTGGATAAATTTTCTATATGAAATATCTGGGTTACATTTTTAATTCTCTACTCTTACTCCCTAGACCAATAATAAAACAGATCCTGAGAAAGAACAGACATTCAGTTGCTGAATGGAAGAAATGTTTCCTTCCCTATTCAAAAGCTGCCCTTCTAACTAATTAAAGAAATATGTCAGAATGGTTCCCAAGAAGAACTCATACGTCAGCACCAAAGAAATAAATATTCTGAAAATGAGAAGAACCACTTGGTCTACTTCTCAATAGAGATTGAGAACAAAGGAAAAGAAGAGAGACAGGGAAGAAATTAATCAGAATTCAAGCTGAAATAAATATAGAAATCTGTAGTTGTAATGAAAGGGAAAACTAGGTAAGCTTAGGAGTCTGGTGAAGCCCAAAGCTATTATGTATATGCCCAAGATTTACAACACATTTCTAACACTTGCTATCAACTTCTGACCAAAGCCAAGCCCCCACAAAGGGAAAACTGGGACATAAAAAGGTGTTGGAATGATGAACAGTACTTAGAAGCCTTTTGCACAATACAAATAATTCTTTAACACAGTGTGCTTTAAAAATAGTTGGAGGAGAAAAACAGCCACTTGAAGACATCAGTGCTTTGTGAGAATGGACTTCATAGTCAATAAAGCACCATTTTAGGGTAGGCTATTTATTAGTATCGAGAGAAGTGCAATGACCTCTCACCCACTGCTGGGGAGCAAATGGTATTAAGCATGCCCCACCACCTCTCCCAAACCTAAAATGGCAAGAGTGGATAGGGAAAAAAGAGCACTGGGAAGGACATTTTCTCTCTTAAATTCATTAAACCCTCAGCAACTGATCTCCTATAAGCCCAAGTAGTAGAAACGAGAGGTGCCCAGAAACAGAATTCTGCACCACCTTGGCTGTACGACTTCAGGGATCCAACGCAAATACGTGTTTACAGAAGCAGAGCAGCTCCCCAGCTAGAGCAAATGCTCACCTTTGAGTCCTCAGGACTTCCCATGTTCCTTAGTCAACCATTCCTGCAGTCTCTAGGAAGCATCAAACTAAAGAGTAAAGATATAGAGATGGCTTGGGTTCTGAGTTTCCTGGAGACAAGAGAATTACTCCCTTCCATATGACTCATCAGAAAAGTTCAAATAAGACACCATCATAAGGTTTCAAGGTTTCCATCTTTGGACTGTATGCAGAAGCGGTTAGAAATTCCTCCTCTAGGTTCATTCAATAAATAGTTGCTGACATTGTGCCACAGTTAATACTATGGGCATTAAACTGAGTAAGACAAAGAATATACATGTCATATAAGTATTACACACCCACACACATCTATGAATAAAGCTTATCACTCTGTAGGCTGAAGTACTCACTATTAATTGCCTTTCTCTCTCTTTTTACCTTAACCTCCTCCTTTCTAGATTATCATTTTATAGGGAATAAGTAAACAAATAATTTTCTGATATCATGCAACATGTGATATATGATATAATGTGATATAATATGACACAGGGGTGATAACAACAAATGGCATGTTAGCTGAGTCTTAGGCAGTAGTTGGCCTGGCAGACACTGGACATATCAAGGAGTAAGAGGTGATCACAGTCCAATGTAGTTGTACTTTAAAAATTCCTTTTTACATCTAAGCTAGTTGATAAAAGAAAGGTAAGGTAAGGTAAGGTGAAGTCGCTCAGTCGTGTCCGCCTCTTTGCGACCCCGTGGACTGTAGCCTACCAGGCTCCTCCATCCATGGGATTCTCCAGGCAAGAATACTGGAGTGGGTTGCCATTTCTTTCTCCAGGGGATCTTCCCAACCCAGGGATTGAACCCAGGTCTCCCGCATTTGAGCCAGATGCTTTAACCTCTGAGCCACCAGGGAAGCCCTTCAATTTAAATAGGAATTACTTACCACTTGCTTTACCTTAAAAAAAAAAGGTACTAGAATAAAATTTAGAGCAAAGCAGAGAAACTAATTTTTACAAAGACTCAAATGCAAAAAAAAAAAATTCTAAATGCCTGTCAAAAACAAGGCTGAGTGAACTATTTTTGAAGCAACAATAACAAAAAAAGACCCCTGAGCAAGAAATTTTATAGCCATCCTGTTTCTAGGTCGGAATTCTCTTAGAATGAGACAAAGAAAAATCTGGACCTGGAATAAGAAGAAGATGTTAGGAATTCAGTTCACCACACTAACAGAGATTTGTGTAACAGATGAAAGGCCAGAGTAACCACATAACATATGAACAGGGAGTGGACTGTGGGGAAAAAAGGAAAAATTATGACTCCAGAGTAAAGGATGATACATTTTTAGAACACCTGTTAGGTTAAGTTAGGTAGAGAAAGGAAAATAAATTATCAGACTCTGATAAAGGAAAGAACCATTTTTCATGTTTCTCCACAAGAAAACAGTCAGTATGCTTTGCAAATATTAAATCTGATATTCTAATGCACCTGAAAAATCACTAAGTGAATTCCGGAATTTAAAAATTCCTAATGCTAATTCTATACAACACAGAATGGGGAGGGTGGAGAATAAGAAATGCTTCTACACAAAGTAAATGACTTGTTTGGGTTTCCTTTATAAAAGCATAAACAAAGAGCATCTTAAAATATATAAATAGAATCCAAAAGGCTAGTTATTTTGTGTGTGTTTTTTTAAGAAACAGAGAACCACCATGAAGAAAAGACCTTAGAAAGTATACAAATTTCATTAAAATATAATTGAACTTGCAGGAGCAATTACTGTGCTGTACTGTAAGGGGAGCTGTTGGCACATAAGAGCAAAGCACATGTATGAGCTCATCCACCAGCCCCAGCAAGACCCACTTCCAGCTAGAAGCAGTCATGTTTCAACACCTCCGATTCCCTAACGCTGACAAGCTAAACAACTTGTTTTGTCTCTGGGAGCTCTTCTCCGGTGATTAACTGCTTATGGTGAATACTAATTACATGAAAGTACAGTATTGAAGAAGTGGTGTCCTGTTTCCTTTACCTGCAGCCTCGACATGAATCCAGAAGCTACTGGGTAGGGTCCTTGCAAACCAAAACCGAGAAGGACATTTTTCTCCCCTCTGGTAAATAAATGTAACCCCTTCTATTTTTCAGTATAACACAGCTCACTGACAAGAAGCTTCCTTTAACCTCTGGGCTCCAAACCAAGTAGAATCACAATAAAGTGAGTGCTTTAAAGGCCTATAATAATCATATGGATTAATCTGAAGCAAGAGTTTGTGAATTAGTAAACTATCAGTGTCCTTAATTCCCCATATCCCATGTTGAAAATTTACCCCAAATTGTCAGTTCTTTGGAGCTGCACCTCAGATTAAAATCTTCTCACCAGGGAGCCTATGAGAATTTGTTCTTGAGTTTTAAATCCTAAGGGCTTGTTAAACCACCAACACTGCAAAATTAGAGACCATTAAACAATATAAGGCAGCAAGTGATTAAATCTACCAAATACACATTCAAAGCAGCTTAAGCTACTTTTTAATTAAAACTAAAATATCACTGGCTAAATTCAGATGTCTTAGCTATCCAGAAAAGGTTAGAAAGCTGTTCAAAATGCAAAATGCTGCTGATAAGTCCAGAGAGAAAATGAGAAATGGGGTAGGGGTAGGCTGGGGAGGTGGTTCCTCTTGACTTCTGAGCCCAGGGTGGAGAGGTCTCAAAATGCTGACCTGGTTCAGTCAGAGGACGTGAAGCGGGGAGCCCTGGCTGTGCTGCAGGGTGAGGACTTCATGTGGCCGCTGATTAAATAAGCTTTATTAGCCAAGACCTCAGAGGAGACAGGGTGTTCCACCTTCTTGGCAAGGGGATGAGTTGAGTAACACTGCAGGAAGCTGAGGCACTGGAGATGTATAGATGGCCGAAGGAAATGTTAGTGCTATTTTTAAACATAGCTTAAATGGATTGATAAACAGTTCCTGAAATAATAATTAGTGTTGGAGAAGGAGGCATGGGGACTTTTGAGTTAATGGGATCATTTGAGATTGAAAGAAATTTTCACTGTAAAGTTAGAAGTAAATAAACATTGTAGCTTTAAGTTGTTCCTACTTGTTTAAAGTAAAGAAAAGAAAAAGGGCCAGGGGGCTTAGTCAACGCTGGGCAGAAGGCCAAGAATCTGCAGATCAGACTTAAGGCTGGGATGATATCATTCACTCTAAAGTCTTGATATTCTTTCTAAAGCATGAGAAAATTTACTGGTAAAACCTTACCTCACCCACAGTTTTCTTATTTTTAACTCTTTTTTTTTTTTCTCTCAAGAATAATTTTCCAAATCTGCTTTCTGCCTTATATGTAAATGTTATGAATTTACATTTAGCTTCCAACATGGTCTTACCTAAAAAGCTTGCCCTAAAGTAAAGCACAGGCACTTGGTAGCTGCAGGAATATAAGACATGATACTCATATTTAATCACTTCGGCTGCCGTGGTGGTCTCGGTTACCTCAGAATCATCCAGGGGGGGATCTACAGCCTCCTGAAAAAAAGCAAATACAAAAACAGAATGTGGCTGTCAATAAAAAGAAGCACATTAACACACACGAAGAGAAAGCTGAGGTTTTCTTCGTGCAAATTAACAGTTAAATAAATATAGGACTATGAGGTAAGGAAAAGGGAGTTTCCCACATTAATGTTTAACATTTGAGTCCTGGGTAAATAGTAAAACCAGAAAACATTAGCATTAAGTAATTCCAGATTGTTTTTGAGAGACAAAGCAGCTCTGAGTAAAGAAACAGGAAGCGGGGAAAAAGTGAAAAGATCTATTGCAACAGCAACTCTGAAAAATCTTTACTGTACAATTTTAGCAACAAGATGATGGCTATACAAGCTACCTTCTTCCCTACCTGTGAAAGCTAAAAACATCCTAACAATTGAGCAAGAGACTGTGAAATGTCCCTAAAGATTCTATTGTACTTGCCAAAAGATGATTCATTGTGTGCTGAACAATTCCCAGTTCCATTTTGAATAAAAAAGTTATTTTGCAAGAGGTTGAGTTTGTTAGGTACATTTCAAAACCTGAGATGAATCTGTTTTCTTTATTATTGTGCCATCTTTGGTACATTTCTACAATAAATCTTGATTTATAATAGAGTAGATGGCAAATATCAATGTCAACATAAACAGGGTTTTGTAAGCAAAGATGGTTCTAGCTAGTTCACTTCTCACCTAATCATTCTCTACAAGTTGATTTTTTTTATTATTATTATGTGTAGGGTTTGTTGATAATGTTTGGAAGCAATTAATTGGACATGTTGAGTCAGAATCTGATTCCATCCACATTCACGTATTTAATGGACTGAAGAATTTTCTTTGACATTAATTTTTAGTAGAACAGAAGAAGCAGGTTGGTTTGACTCATTTCTACCTTTCATTAAAATGGTAACAACAATGAACAATTGAAAAGAGCAACAGGAAAGATTTCAAACTTTATCAACATGAAATAAGGTTTCCTGTGGAGATAAGTAAAGCCACAGACTACTCTCCAGATCTCTTATCTGCTTTACTAATTCCCTACTCACAGTCAATTCACTGGGGGAGATATTACACTAGATAAATCACAACTGAAGATATTTACAAAATAGTTTTTCACTAAACTCTAGTAAACACTATCAATTAAACACAATGAATTAAATAACTGAAAAGAAACCACTGAAATAAATATTCCAGATACAGAAAATTAATACAGTAGCAAGAAAGAGGGTTTTCCTGTTTGTTTATTTAAATTTCATTAGGCAAAGATAAATACATCTTCTTTTAAAGCAATTCTTTCAGCCAAAATTCATTCTTTTTGCTCAAAGATTGAATTTTTTAGCATTTATAATTTCTTTTCTTTCTTTTTTTATTCTTTCTTAACATTACAAAATCATTATAGTTAAAAATAACTGCAAACATTGCACAAGTACATTAACAGAAAATTGAAATTCCCCTCATCCCAGCACTTCAGTATCTCAGATTTGTAATTATTTTCAGAAGGTCATTGTGTATTTTTCCAGACTGTTTTTATTTTTTGATGTGCAAACACGTATATACACATACTACATCCACCTATACCCCACCTTTGCATCCCCAATTAAATCATGGTATATATGCATGCTCCTTGATTTGATTTATTCACTCATGAACATACGTCCTCGTGCTGCCATGTCAGTGCTGTAGATTTTGCTGCTTCTTTTATATCACATTATATGACCATAGTTTTTTGCTTTTTTAAACATTTCCATACTGCTTGATATTTTAGCTCGATTATAATTTTCTGCTACAACTAATGCTGCAGTGAATATCTTAGCACATATATTTTTATACACGTCTATTTTTCTATGGTGCAGATTCCTAAAGGTAACTAATGTATGAGAGGGTACATGCATCTTAAATTTCAATAGATACTGTCAATTTGTCCTTAGAAAAAGGATGTATCAATCTATATTCCCAGCAAAAATGTAAAATAATGTCCTTGCCCAATTCCTATAAATCCTACAGATTATTTGTTTTTGGTTTTTGCTTATTTGATGAATTTTTAAATATCAGTTTTTTGTTTTAGTTTCTAGTTTCTTGATTACTAATGAAAGGGAACATCTACTCATGTATTTATGAGTAATTTGTATTCTTCTGTGATGTACCTGTTCTTTTTCCTTTCCTATTTTTCAGATATTTGATTTTCATTGTTCTTAGTGAATTATATAAACTCTTTGTATATTAGAAATAACATATTACCAGAAATATATACACCTCTGCGCTACAGAAATACACAAGTGTGCAAATATATGTCTGATACGTATGTGTATAAAATATTTTCACTCAGTTTTCTTTTCACTTTGTTCCTTGTATGTATTATAATTTACTTTCATGTAGTCAAAGCTGTACATTTTCTATTTGCAGCTTCTAAGTAATCTGTCTTCATTAGATGGACTTGTGCTATCTCCCATCTCATCCTTAAAAATTATACAAATGTTAAACTTGTTTATTCTACACACTCACTATGTCTCTCTCTCTCTCATGTACACATGTGTTTTTAAATTGACATGTTTAATCACTAAACCATGCAAATTTTGTTTTTCTGTATCAGTTCAGTTCAGTTCAGTTCAGTTGTTCAGTCGTGGCCGACTCTTTGCGACCCCATGAATCGCAGCACGCCAGGCCTCCCTGTTCATTACCATCTCTCCGAGTTCACTCAGACTCACGTCCATCGAGTCCGTGATGCCATCCAGCCATCTCATCCTCGGTTGTCCCCTTCTCCTCCTGCCCCCAATCCCTCCCAGCATCAGAGTCTTTTCCAATGAGTCAACTCTTCGCATGAGGTGGCCAAAGTACTGGAGTTTCAGCTTTAGCATCATTTCCTTCCAAAGAAATCCCAGGGTTGATCTCCTTCAGAATGGACTGGTTGGATCTCCTTGCAGTCCAAGGGACTGTCAAGAGTTTTTCTGTATGGTGTGAAGAATTTTTCCCAGATGATTTCCAATAATCCATCTTCCTCCCATTAATTTTAATACACTTTTACCATATATTAGATTTGTGTGTATGTGTGTCTTTATTCTCTATTCTTCTCTATTGAGCTATTTCTCTTCTTAGACCATCACTGTCCAGTTTGTAAGTAAATACTGAGTTGGGTCATTAATGATTTCTGCATAAAACTGCAGATATAGATTGACCGAGACTCAGTATTGCTAGGGAGGATAAAACTCCTGGAAAGACTGTCCTTTCAGTTCAGTTCAGTTCAATTCAGTCACATCCAACTCTGTGACCCCATGGACTGCAGCCCGCTAGGCCTCCCTGTCCATCACCAATTCCCAGAGTTCACTCAAACTCATGTCCATCGAGTCGGTGATACCATCCAAACATCTTATCCTCTGTTGTCCCCTTCTCCTGCCCTCAATTTTCCCCACCATCAGGGATTTTTCCAATGAGTCAGTTCCTTGCATCAGGTAGCCAAAGCATTGGAGTTTCAGCTTCAGCATCAGTCCTTCCAATGAATATTCAGGACTGATCTCCTTTAGGATGGACTGGTTGGATCTCCTTGCAGTCCAAGGGACTCTCAAGAGTCTTCTCCAACACCACAGTTCGAAAGCATCAATTCTTCAGTGCTCAGCTTTCTTTATAGCCCAACTCTCACATCCATACATGACTACTGGAAAAACCATACCCTTGACTAGATGGACATGTATCGGCAAAGTAATGTCTTTGCTTTTTAATATGCTGTCTAGGTTGGTCATAACATTTCTTCCAAGGAGCAAGCATCTTTTAATTTCACAGCTGCAGTCACTATCTGCAGTGATTTGGGAGCCCCCAAAATAAAGTCTGTCACTGTTTCCATTGCTTTCTCATCTATTTGCCATGAAGTGATGGGACCAGATGCCATGATCTTAGTTTTCTGAATGTTGATTTTTAAGCAAACTTTTTCACTTTCGTCTTTCACTTTCATCAAGAGGCTCTTTAGTTCTTCTTTAGTTTCTGCCATAAAGATGGTGTCATCAGTAAATGTGAGGTTATTGATAATTCTCCCAGCAATCTTGATTCCAGCTTGTGCTTCTTCCAGCCCAGCGTTTCTCATGATATACTCTGCATATAAGTTAAATAAGCAGAGTGACAATATACAGCCTTGACATACTCCTTTTCCTATTTGGAACCAGTCTCTTGTTCCATGTCAAGTTCTAATTATTGCTTCCTGACCTGCATACATATTTCTCAAGAGGCAGGTCAGGTGATCTGGTATTCCCATCTCTTTAAGAATGTTCCACAGTTTGTTGTGATCGACACAAAGGTTTTGGCATAGTCAATAAAGNGTCTCTTGTTCCATGTCAAGTTCTAATTATTGCTTCCTGACCTGCATACATATTTCTCAAGAGGCAGGTCAGGTGATCTGGTATTCCCATCTCTTTAAGAATGTTCCACAGTTTGTTGTGATCGACACAAAGGTTTTGGCATAGTCAATAAAGCAGAAATACACGTTTTTCTGGAACTCTCTTGCTTTTTCAACGATTCAGTGTTGGCAATTTGATCTCTGGTTCCTCTGCCTTTTCTAAATCCAGCTTGAATATCTGGAACTTCACGGCTCATGAACTGTTGAAGCCTGGCTTGGAGAATTTTAAGCATTACTGTGCTAGCTGTGAGAGATGAGTGCAATTGTGTGGTAGTTTGAGCATTCTTTGGCATATGAGGAAGGCTTTCTTATCTCTCCTTGCTATTCTTTGGAACTCTGCATTCAAATGGGTATTTCTTTCCTTTTCTCCTTTACCTTTCACTTCTTTTCTTTTCACAGCTATTTATAAGGCCTCCTCAGACAGTTATTTTGCCTTTTTACATTTCTTTTTCTTGGGGATGGTCTTGATCCCTGCCTCCTGTACAATGTCATGAACCTCCCTTCATAGTTCCTCAGGCACTCTATCAAATCTAATGCCTTGAATCTATTTCTCACTTGCACTATATAATCATAAGGGATTTAATTTAGGTCATACCTGAATGATCTATTGATTTTCCCTACTTTCTTCAATTTAAGTCTGAATTTGGCAATAAGGAGTTCATGATCTGAGCCACAGTCAGCTCCCAGTCTTGTTTACTGGTCTGTCCTTTACCCAAACTCAAATTAAGCACTCATGTATGTGCTGGTGTTGACACCAGGTGTTTGCAGCTGGTGTTCAATTAGACATAGATTCAGATTCTCTGGAACAGTTTGGAGGCTGAAGAAATAAGAGAGAGGGGGTAGAAAAAGCTTCTTAAAGGGGTGGGATGTGGGAGAGGGATTCAGGATTGGGATCTCATATACACCCATGGTGGATCCATGTCAATGTATGGCAAAACCAATACGGTATTGTAAAGAAAAATAAAGTAAAAATTAAAAAAAAAAAAAAAAAAAGAGCCAATTAGAAGTTTCACTCCAGCCACTATCTCACTGGCAGCTGAGTGCCTGTCTTCCAACTGGGGAGCGCTGCTCTCACCCAGCACCTTGCTCTGGGCAGCCATCTATCGGCAACGACGTTTTCGCATCCTTAACTCATAGGAAATGAACTGAACTCTGGGCCTGTTTCTGCTAGATTCTTTCCATCCGTTCGTGGTCACCTTTATGATGCCCATGCAAATATCATCTCATGTAATCATGCAATTTGGAAATCTCAGACTTCTACATATTTTCTGTTTCCCTATCGCAAAGTGCCAAATGGTTTTAAAACTTTAAGACCAAGGTTCTTGTCTCATTCATCTTTGTATTCCTAGAGACTCTAACACAGAGATGACAACCCTGGTAAGCAATTCTTCATCTGTAGCAGCTCTGTTCCCTCCTATATAACAAACATCACAGGTGATTCACCAGCAAGCTTACCTTGACACTAAAGTCGGAAAAGAAGTAAATGGAGGACTAAAAATGCACAAGATCACCAAAGTTGATACACAAATGGTAAACAGGCATATAAAAAGATGCTCAATACCATTACCCATCAGGGAAATACAAATTAAAACTACAGTGAGATATCACTACACATCTATCAAAATAGATAAAATAACAAGCAGTGACATCTTCAAATGTTGGTGAAGACGCAGAGAAACTAGATCATTCATACATTGCTGCCTGGAGTATATAAAATGGTACAGCCTCTCTGGAAAACCATATGGCAGTTTCTTCTAAAACTAAACGTCTAATTACCATACAATCCACCAATTACACTCTTGGGCATTCATCCCAGAGAAATGAAAAACATGCACACGAATATTCATAGTAGTTCTATTCAGAACAGCCAAAAACTTGAGACAGTTCAGACGTCCCTCAGCAGGTCGTAGTTAAACAAATTGTGGCATATCATCCTACACTGCTCCGCAATGAAAAGAACAAATTGCTGATACACACAACCACCTGAGTGAATCTCTCAGGAATTACGAAGTGATAAAAGCCAATCCAAAAAGATTACAGACGGTATGATTCCATTTATATAACATTTTTGAAATGACAAAATTTTAGAAATGAAGAACAAAGAACAGATTAAACTTGAGGGGAGTGGGCAGAAGGAGGTGGCTATGTTTACAAAAGGGCAGCATGAGGAGACCTTGTGATGATGGACTTGTTCTATATCGATTATGGTGATGGAAAGGTGAACCTACATGCACGATAAAGTTGTATACAACCAAACACACACACCACACCTCCATACACACCCATCCACACACACACACACACACAGATCAGCATAAGTAAAATGGGACATTCTGAATAAATCAATGGATTGTATTGATGCTGGCACCCTGGTTGTGATATTATACTACAATTTTGCAAGATGTTGCCACTGGGGTAAACTAGGTTAAGCGTACATAGGAACTTTCTGATTATTTTTTACTACTGCCTATGAATCTGTATCTTACAATTTCAATGAAAAACTAAAAAGGAAAAAAATACCAAGACAGTTTGAGATTCACTAAAGACAAAATACAATATCTAAGACCTCAGAGCTAACAGTACAGATGGCAGAGGAATTATGTTGATAAAGAGAGGCTCATGTCTGGAACTGGCCTTACAATTACACAGGAGGCGTGTCAGAGGATGTAGATGTGGAAGGGGCATGGTTGGTCATGGAGCAATGATTATTGGGGTTGATTGATGGGTCCACAGGTGTTATTTATACCTTTAAGTCTACTTTTTTGAATATTTTTAATTCTCAAAAAAAAAACGTTTTAAGGTAACAATAGTTTCTGCTACTATGTTACAGTGTACAGAATCAGAGAACACACAGAATCACAGCGTACAGAATCATAGGGAAAGGAACTTCAATCATTCCATCTGGCACAACACTCACCTTGCTGATCCAAACAAGAAGGCTCCAAAGACTGATGGTTTAACCAATGTCCCTAGATAATTACAGGCAGAGGCAGGCCAATGACCCATAACTACTGACCCTGAAATAACTGCTCTTTGTACTGGAGAATGCCACTTTTTAACTGTTATATATTCAATTTAGACTGATGTTCTAGATGTCATTGGATTCAGTTCAGTTCAGTCACTCGGTTGTGTCTGATTCTTTGTGACCCCACAGACTGCAGCACACCAGGCCTCCCTGTCTATCACCAGCTCCCAGAGTTTACTCAAACTCATGTCCATTGAGTCGGTGATACCATCGGATTACTATTAATATTTTGAGTATGTTTGCTAATATTTTTTACTTTTCTTATATTTTAAAGAGGATTGGGGTATATTTAATTTGATATTAAGAGTTAACAGAAAAAGGAGTCACATGTACATTTATTTTCCTCACAATGTTGCTCTTTCATTAAATGAGAAGATACCTGTATTTAGAAAATTACATTCATTCAAGGAGCTAAAAGATTAAGTGGTTCACATTAATTATAGAAACCTTGATTTTATTGAATTCAATTAACAATAAGTTGACAGTGATCTCTCATTTAGAAAATCTGATATGAATTAAGCTTTACAACTAAATCTCATTAAATAGTGATCATGCTGAAGACACTTCATAGATATTTTATTGAAAGCAAACCCAAATAGAGTACTGGGCTTAGGAAATGAGATCCATATCTTTATGTAGCCTACAGGGAAAAGTAATGGAAGGGAAAAAAGAAAAACTTTTTTTTCTATCACTAGAAATCTCTATTACTATTACTGAGCAAACATAAGTAATGAGCTTTATTCATAATGTCCCTTGAGGAAAACAGATTCTATTTGTTTATCTTCCACCAGTCAGGATCTTAATTCAAACCTAACAGTTATGGGCCAGAATCACAGCCAAGAAGCCAAAGAGTGACAAAGGTACAGGACTGGTTCAGGACTGTCTTTAGCTGCATCCACAAGAGGACATATAACCATTTAATCACAATGGAAAGATGGACTATGTTACAAACTTTTCTTGATTTTCCTGAACCAACATCCTTTTAATATTTTTAAAAGTGATAAAGACTGGCAAAGCCTTTGGACCAATCATTGAAAAATCAATTCCTTAAGAAAGAGTTTTAATTATTAAAACATTTTAAATGAATTACTATAAAAATAACCTATGTGGGACTCTGAGCAAGTAGCCCCCTGCCCGCTTTTTCTGTTTGTCTCACATGCTCATTATTTTACAGTGGGGTGGTTTTTTCACAATTTGTACTCCTAGAATGACTTTTTTTTCATGATCTCTGTGGCTTTTGAGTGCATGATTATCATAAGAACTCTGCAAGGAATGGCATTCTTTTAGCAACTGTAAATGTTGTATCCAGTACATAAGAGAGAGTTCATCACCAGGCAGACAAGTATCTAACAGCATCCGGGGTGACACTGAAACAACAAAGTGGAGTGTCTAGCTGATCCCAAGGACAGTACCTCAGTGAGGTGCCCCTCCTCCCAGTAATAGTATCACTACTCCTGATTTTTTAAAAAATGGGGAAAAAAAGAGGTGCCATTCTCTGCTCTCCCAGCTCCATAAGAGGGGAGTGAATTAGCATCCACATGGCCAATGTGGGTTCCCACTGAGAGAAAGAATCTGTCTCCTGTGTGGGATTAAATCCGACACAGCCTGGCACGCTCAAGGGCAAGGCAGGAGGTGGGGGACACAGAAATTCGCCAAAGCACATCTGGCAGTTTTCTGGATGTTTACAGCTGGTTGTGTTGTGCTTCGAAGGCCCTGCTTCCTTTAAGACTGTGCAGGAGACAGGAAGACAGCTTGAACTCAGAGCTGAGCAGCTAGCAAAAAGGCTGAGTGCAAGGTGCACTGCAGAAGAGGCTGTCTTTGAGATTCCTGGCTAGAGAACACAGGTTCCATGGCAGGAGGGAACAGTAATAATGTTTAGTGACACCTAATGTATGGCAGAAAGTGAAGAGGAACTAAAAAGCCTCTTGATGAAAGTGAAAGAGGAGAGTGGAAAAAGTTGGCTTAAAGCTCAACACTCAGAAAACAAAGATCATGGCATCCGGTCCCATCACTTCATGGGAAATAGATGGGGAAACAGTGGAAACAGTGTCAGACTTTATTTTGGGGGGCTCCAAAATCACTGCAGATGGTGACTGCAGCCATGAAATTAAAAGACGCTTACTCCTTAGAAGAAAAGTTATGACCAACCTAGACAGCATATTGAAAAGCAGAGACATTACTTTGCCAACAAAGGTCCATCTAGTGAAGGCTATGGTTTTTCCAGTATGGATATGAGAGTTGGATTGTGAAGAAAGCTGAGTGCTGAAGAATTGATGCTTTTGAACTGTGGTGTTGGAGAAGACTCTTGAGAGTCTCTTGGACTGCAAGGAGATCCAGCCAGTCCATTCTGAAGGAGATCAGCCCTGAGATTTCTTTGGAAGAAATGATGCTAAAGCTGAAACTCCAGTACTTTGGCCACCTCATGCGAAGAGCTGACTCACTGGCAAAGACTGATGCTAGGAGGGATTGGGGGCCAGGGGAAAAGGGGATGACAGAGGATGAGATGGCTGGATGGCATCACTGACTTAATGGACATGAGTTTGAGTGAACTCTGGGAGATGGTAATGGACAGGGAGGCCTGGCATGCTGCGATTCATGGGGTCGCAAAGAGTTGGACATGACTGAGCAGCTGAACTGAACTGAACTGAATGTATGTCAATGATGATTTGTCCTTACATCAGAATAATATATAAAAAGCATTATTTTCCTAGGAGAAAATAAGGACTCAGAAGGACTTTTAAAAGGAAAACTCAGGTTCCTCTACTTTTTAAGATTTCTGAGCAGTTAAATGCAAAAGAATTAGCAGAATAAGGGATATGAAAACCAAAAATTCCTTATGGAAATCATGACTAGTTAAAGGAAGAGGAAAAGACTTTTTACCTAGTATTCTGAGTTTCAGAGTCAGCCGAAGGTGTTTCTGTTCAGGCTTACCCTTTGCATGTTACCTAACGCCAGCCTCAGTTATAATGGTTCACAATTTTTCTAAGAACATTTGTATACACTAAGTCACTTGTTCCCCGGCTCTATAGGAAGGTCCAAAGTCACCCATTAAGTAAGAAATTAGCCAGAGCACAAACCTAAGCCCTCAGGCTTCAAGCCCAGGGCTCCTTCACTCTGCAAAGATGATGAGATTTGGGGTGAGAGTGGGAGGGTAGGGGATGTTAAAATTTGTACTCTTGGGCTCCACTCCCAAACTTCTGCTTTTTAACTCAATAGTACTGGGATGGGATTGATTTGCTAGAGTATCAATGGCCATTGATGGTTTAGTATGATATTCCTTTATCAATTATTACATTCAGCAGTGGATTTGTAACTGATAACATTAATCAAAAGGAATTCTTTTTTTTTTTTTTAACTTATTTATTTGGCTGTACCAGACCTTAGTTTTGGCATGCGGAATCATCAGTGGTGGCATTCCAACTCTTAGTAGCGTCATATGGGATCTAGTTCCCTGACCAGGGGTTGAAACTGGACCTTCTGCATTGGGAGTGAGGAGTCTCGGCCACTGGACCACCAGGAAAGTCCTCAAAAGGAATTCTTCATAGTGAAATTTGAGGTGCCAAAAAGAAATAAACTTCTGACCACACATGTAACCACCAATGTGTAAGTCTTGCCATATAAGCCATGCTGAGTTTTAACTTCAGAACTCCAAAATTCTCCCTTATGCTACAGGATAAATCAGTTTCCACTGGGTTTATCCTTTCAGAAAATAAAGAAACAACGGTCATCTTTTATGTAATATCCTCTCAAAAAATATGAACCAATTTACTATCTTCAGATTTATCTGATCCTAGTTAAATGATCCTAGTTCTTCTAGGTTTTCTTCTTTTTTAACACTTATTTATTTGGCTGCATCGAGTCTTAGTTGTGGCATATGGATCTTTTGCTGCAGCATGTGGAATCTTTTTGTTGTTGTTGCAGCATGCGGCCTCTATAGTTGTGGCACACAGGCTTAGTTGCTCTGTGGGGCATGTGGGATCTTAGTTTCCCAACCAGGGATTGAATCCCTGTCCCCTGCATGGGAAGGCAGATTCTTAACCACTGGACCACCGAGGAAGTCCCCTTCTAATTTTTCTTATATCCCTATTTCCAGAGATCTGCAGTTTTCTTATAGGCACATAGAGTCAGTGTTCTAGACTTTGTGGACCATAAAGTCTTTGCCACTATAGCATGAAAGCAGCCATTGGCAACAGGCAAACAGATGTGACCATACTCTGGTGAAATTTTATTTACAAAAACCAGCTACAGTCCATAGACCAAGTCCATCTTTAGGCCTTCCTTAATTTCCTTTACTGTATTTTTATAAGTAGTAAGCAGAACCTTATTAAAGGACCTGTGTCTCCCTTTGGCGAACTTCACCCCTTTTCTATATTTTTCTATCTTAAAATTTTACATTAGGTTTCCTGAGGGGATGATAAATTCTGAGCCTTCAAAGAATGAAGATAATTGAATCAGATAGGCTAAAGTTAGGCTGAAGTCATTTTCTAAGGTAAGAGAGTGCACTACGCTAATTTAAACAAGTGAGATTTTTTAAATGTCTTGATAAATAAACTGCAAATTCCTTTAGCGTATGCATAAATGTCCATACTCAAATCCAGAAATTAGGTAATTTCATTGCCAAAGAGTGAAACTGAGAAGGTCTTGATAAACAGACCAAAAGGCAAGCACTAGTAATTTCAGAAGGGGCTGTCTTGGCATGTGCACAAGAACCATGTCTGGGAATGAGCAGAGAACTCCTCTGCAGGACCTTCAAGAGAGCCTGAGCTCCTACTCCTTCCTCAAAACTGTCTCAGAATTGTATGGCTGTGAATAGGCTTTATTTGTTTGCTTTGTTGATTCTTTTACTAGGAGAATCCCTTAAAGAACTCCATGAGTGCATATCCTAAGCTTGTGCCAGGACAAAGATGGGGCACGGGGAGATGGGGGCTGCCTTTAAAGGTACTGTTTAAGCAACAATGAGAACACAGCGTAAGTCCTCATCTTTCTACAGGGGTGGAAGGGTACATTCAAATCACAGATTAAAAACACCTACATATTAGAGAAGTGTAGTATATAGTCAAATGTGAAAAAGGGCATGGAATTTAGAGTTAGATCTGGGTTCAGTTCTTGACTCTGTGCTCTCTAGATGAGCAGACTGCTTAATCCCTCTGAGCCTGAGTTTCCTTATTTGTTAAACAAAGGCATTTTCCTCTTAAAGTGTATTAAACAAAACAAACTATAAAACTATCTGACACATAGGTGGTACTGATTTAGCTTATTCATTCATTTATCAAATGTTATGAGGTATCTTCTAAATTCTACCTCAAGGGTCAGCAAACATTTTCTTAAAGGGCCAGGTAGTAAATATTTTAAGCTTTGTGAACCATGTGTCTCTGTCAAAACCCACTCAACTTTGCCACTGTAGCACAAAAGCAACCCACACAATATGTAAATCAATGACTGTGGCTTTGTGCCAATAAAATGTTATTTATGGACACTAAAATTTAAATTTCATATAATTTCAGTGTATCATGAAACACTGTTCTTTTTCAACCATATAAAATGCAAAAACCATTAACTCGTGAGCTATACAAAAATAGGAAACTGGCTACAAATTTGCCAATCCTTGTTCCAGACTCTGTCCTATCAGGGAACAGAGGAAAAAACAGCATGAGCCATAAAGGGAGGAGATATGATAAACAAACAATCACACAAAACATTACAATTATCATCACAGTAAGTGCTACTAGAGAAAATGCAGAGTCCTAGAGTAGATGCCCAAGCCATGCCTGCGGAGCAACCCAAGACGGGCGGGTCATGGTGGAGAGGTCTGACAGAACGTGGTGCAATGGAGAAGGGAATGGCAAGCCACTTCAGTATTCTTGCCTTGAGAACCCCATGAACAGTATGAAAAGGCAAAATGATAGGATACCAAAAGAGGAACTCCCCAGGTCATTAGGTGCCCAATATGCTACTGGAGGTCACTGGAGAAATAACTCCAGAAAGAATGAAGGGATGGAGCCAAAGCAAAAACAATACCCAGTTGTGCATGTGACTGGTGACAGAAGCAAGATCCGATGCTGTAAAGAGCAATACTGCATAGGAACCTGGAATGTCAGGTCCATGAATCAAGGCAAATTGGAAGTGGTCAAACAAGAGATGGCAAGGGTGAACATCGACATTCTAGGAATCAGCGAACTAAAATGGACTGGAATGGGTGAATTTAACTCAGATGACCATTATATCTACTACTGC
>SJYT01052089.1:0-63511 GCA_006410635.1 Cephalophus harveyi | reverse complement strand
GGGGGCTCCAAAATCACTGCAGATGGTGACTGCAGCCATGAAATTAAAAGACGCTTACTCCTTGGAAGAAAAATTATGACCAATCTAGACAGCATATTCAAAAGCAGAGACATTACTTTGCCAACTAAGGTCCATCTAGTCAAGGCTATGGTTTTTCCAGTAGTCATGTATGGATGTGAGAGTTGGACTGTGAAGAAGGCTGAGCACCAAAGAATTGATACTTTTAAACTGTGGTGTTGGAGAAGACTCTTGAGAGTCCCTTGGACTGCAAGGAGATCCAACCAGTCCATTCTGAAGGAGATCAGCCCTGGGATTTTTTTGGAAGGAATGATGCTAAAGCTGAAACTCCAGTACTATGGCCACCTCATGCGAAGAGTTGACTCATTGGAAAAGACTGTGACGCTGGGAAGGATTGGGGGCAGGAAGAGACGGGGACAACAGAGGATGAGATGGCTGGATGGCATCATGGACTTGATGAACGTGAGTCTGAGTGAACTCCATGAGATGGTGATGGACAGGGAGGTCTGGCGTGCTGTGATTCATGGGGTCGCAAAGAGTCAGACACGACTGAGCGACTGAACTGAACTGAACTGAGCATAGAACAAGACCCAGTTTTCCCCTCAATCAGTCTCTCCCATCAGGAAGCTTCCCATAAGCCTCTTATCCTTATCTCTCAGAGGGCAGACAGAATGAAAACCACATTCACAGAAAACCAACCAAACTCATCACATGGATCACAGCCTTGCCTCAGTGAAACTATGAGCCATACCATGTAGGGCCACCTAAGACAGACAGGTCACAGTGGAGAGTTCTGAGAAAACGTGGTCAAATGGATAATGGAATGGCAAACCACTTCAGAATTCTTTCCTTGAGAACTCCATGAAGAGCATGAATAGGCAAAAACATAGGACACTGAAAGATGAACTGTCCAGGTCAGCAAGTGTCCTACATGCTACTGGAGATCAGTGGAGAAATAACTCCAGAAAGAATGAAGAGACAGAGCCAAAGCAAAAACAACACCCAGTTGTGGATGTGATTGATGATGAAAATAAAGTCTGATGCTGTAAAGAGCAATATTCAATAGGAACCTGGAATGTCAGATCCATGAATCAAGGCAAATTGCAAGTGGTCAAACAGGAGATGGCAAGAGTGAACATCGACATTGTAGGAATCAGTGAACTAAAATGAACTGGAATGAGTGAATTTAACTCAGATGACCGTTATATCTACTATTGTATGCAAGAATCCTTAGAAGAAATGGAATAGCCATCATAGTCAACAAAAGAGTTCAAAATGCAGTCTTCAGTGCAGTCTCAGAAATGACAGAATGATCTCTGTTTCCAAGGCAAATCATTCCATATGACAGTAATCCAAGTCTATGCCTTGACCAGTAATGCCAAAGAAGCTGAAGTTTAATGGTTCTATGAAGACCTACAAGACCTTCTAGAACAAACACCCAAAATAGGTGTCCTTTTCATTATAGGTGACTGGAATGCAAAAGTAGGAAGTCAAGAGATACATGGATAACAGGCAATTTTGGCCTTGGAGTACAAAATGAAACAGGTCAAAGGCTAATAGAGTTTGCCAAGAGAACACACTGGTTATAGCAAACACCCTCGTCCAACAACATGTAGAGAAGATTCTACACGTGGACATCAACAGATAGTCAATACCGAAATCAGATTGATTATATTCTTGCAGCCAAAGATAGAAGCTCTATATAGTCAGCAAAAACAAGACCAGGGGCTCACTATGACTCAGATCATGAACTCCTTATTGCCAAATTCAGACTTAAATTGAAGTAAATAGGGAAAACCACTAGATCATTCAGGTATGACCTAAATCAAATCCCTTACAATTACACAGAAGAAGTGACAAATAGATTCAAGGGATTAGATCTGATAGACACAGTGCCTGAAGATCTATGGACAGAGGTTCCTGACACTGAACAGGAGGCAGGGATCAAAACCATCCCCAAAAAGACATGCAAAAAGGCAAAATGGTTGTCTGAGGGGGCCTTACAAATAGCTTTGAAAAGAAGAAAAGCTAAAGGCAAAGGAGAAAAGGAAAGATATACCCATTTGAATGCAGAGTTCCAAAGAATATCAAGGACAGAAAAGAAGCTTTCCTCAGTGATCAATGCAAAGAAATAGAGGAAAACATTAGAATGGGAAAGACTAGAGATCTCTTCAAGAAAAATAGAGATACCAAGGGAACATTTCATGCAAAGATAGGCTCAATAAAGGACAGAAATGCTATGGACCTAACAGAAGCTGATGATATTAAGAAGTGGCAAGAATACACAGAAGAACTATACACAGAAGAAAAAGAAATCTTCATGATCCAGATATCATGATGGTGTGATCACTCACCTAGAGCCAGACATCCTGGAATGCTAAGTGGGGCTTAGGGAGCATCACTACAAGCAAAGCTAGTGGAGTTAATGGAATTCCAGTTGAGCTATTTCAAATCCTAAAAGATGATGCTTTGAAAGTGCTACACTCAATATGCCAGCAAATTTGGAAAACTTAGCAGTGGCCACAGGACTGGAAAAGGTCAGTTTTCATTCCAATCCCAAAGAAAGGCAATGCCAAAGAATGTTCAAACTACTGCACATTTGCACTCATCTCACATGCTGCCAAACTAATGCTTAAAATTCTCCAAGCCAGGCTTCAATAGTACATGAACCATGAAATTCCAGATGTTCAAGCTTGATTGAGAAAAAGCAGAGGAACCAGAGTTCAAATTGCCAACATCTGTTGGATCATCGAAAAAGCAAGAGAGTTCCAGAAAAACTTCTACTTCTGCTTTATTGACTATGCCAAAGCCTTTGGCTATATTGATCACAATAAACTATGGAAAGCTCTTAAAGAGATGGGAATACCAGACCACCTGACCTGCCTGCTGAGAAATATGTACACAAGTCAAGAAGCAACAGTTAGAACTGGATATGAAACAACAGAGTGGTTCGAAATTGGGAAAGGAGTAAGTCAAGGCTATATACTGTCACTTTGCTTATTTAAGTTATATGTAGAGTACATCATGAGAAATGTTGGGCTGGATGAAACACAAGCTGGAATCAAGATTGCTGGGAGAAATATCATTAAGATATGCATAAGAGGAAAGTGAAAAGTTTTCTTAAAACTCAACATTCAGAAGCACAAGCTGGAATCAAGATTGCCAGGAGAAAAATCAATAACCTCAGATATGCAGATGACACCACCCTTATGGCAGAAAGTGAAGAAGAACTAACGAGCCTCTTGATGAAAGTGAAAGAGGACAGTGAAAAAGTTGGCTTAAAGCTCAACATTCAGAAAACGAAGATCATGGCATCTGGTCCCATCACTTCATGGCAAATAGACGGGGAAAGAGTGGAAACAGTGGCTGACTATTTTTCTGGGCTCCAAAATCACTGCAGATGGTGACTGCAGCCATGAAATTAAAAGACACTTACTCCTTGGAAGGAAAGTTATGACCAACCTAGACAGCATATTAAAAAGCAGAGACATTACTTTGCCAACAAAGGTCCATCTAGTCAAAGCTATGGTTTTCTCAATGGTCATGTATGGATGTGAGAATTGGACTATAGCTGAATGCCGAAGAATTGATGCTTTTGAACTGTGGTGTTGGAGAAGACTCTTGAGAGATCCTTGGACTGCAAGGAGATCCAACCAGTCCATTCTAAAGGAGATCAGTCCTGGGTGTTCATTAGAAGGACTGACGTTGAAGCTGCAACTCCAATACTTTGGCCACCTGATGTGAAGAGCTGACTCATTTAAAAAGACCCTGATGCTGGGAAAGATTGAGGGCAGGAGGAGAAGGGGACGACAGAGGATGAGATGGTTGGATGGCATCACCGACTCGATGGACAAGGGTTTGGGTGGACTCCAGGAGTTGGTGATGGACAGGGAGGCCTGGCGTGCTGTGGTTAATGGGGTCGCAAAGAGTTGGACATGACTGCGCGACTGAGCTGAATGTTAATGATAAATCAAGATAAAAAAGAAGTTTCCAAAGAAGAAAATAAAAGAAGCTTAAGCTAGTAATACTGAATTAATGTATTTTCCTGGTTACTTATAATGGTAGATAAATATTTGCATAGTAAGGAAAATGCTACTTTTATTAAAGTACTTTTAGATAAGGCCTTTAGACTAACTTGCAACACCCTAAAAAATTATACAGAGGGACTAGATTTGTCAGTTCTAACCTCTTTAGAAACATTTGCCTGCACAGTTGCCACACTTGGAGGAAAAACCAAATCCAGAACTGACTTGTTTCCTAAATGAATTGGGAAGTTTTCATTGAGAAGCATCTGCTACTTTATTGCCTTCATGTAAAAGCATTCTTTTGCCACTATAACGGACTATTGAGCAGATGTTTTAGAGCATTACACCCACAGCAATACGTGCATCATAAAAAAGATAAGGAGCCACAACGTAATTAATGATTTCAGTTCCTCGATAAATGAATTTCACTTTAAAAAAACATGGATTTAAATTTGTGTCACGAATCTCAACTTTTAACTCAAGCAATTCACTTGCAAGAAAGTGAACAGAAAATCATTTACAACAATAAATAACAAAGGGTCAAACTCAGTCTTACAGCCAACATGATGAAATCTGAAGGCCCAGAAAAGACGAAAGCACTCAACCACCTCCCCCTGGATCAGCCAGAGAATCTGCCATTGGAGATGGACTTCATTCAGGAATGTAACATAATAAGGAATTTGCACTTACAAAATTATGCTAGTTTTCTAAAATTCCCCAAATCTGAATTCCAAAACTCACTGTAGCTCAAAAACTGTAGGAATATTGGTTTTTAGGAATGTAGGTTTTGGTGCCTTTTACTTTTGTTTAATATTAGATTTGTCTTGAGCATAAAATAATAGTATTGATAGAAGTGTGTTGACCTCCTTGAACAAAAGGCACTAAATAAATTCCCAAGAAATAACCAGGTTAAAAAATTGGAGAAAAAGAGAATGTGGTGAAGGCGAAAAGAGAGAAAAGGAATCTGAAGAGGAAAGGGGACAGATGAAGAGAGAAAAGAGAGAAGACAAATTATGATAAAAAACTAATAAAATTAAAAAGTGAAAACCAGATTAAGACTAAACAAAACAACAAAAACAAGCTTTATGCATCTATTCTCCAATTATATTTTTACCAAAATCTAGTCCTCAAAACTTTCATATAGAAAGAGAAAGAAGAGGCAGAAAGAAAACAGAGACTACGCACATGACTGAAATATTTAAGATCTGCCTGAATAATTCGATAGGAGATGGTTATCAGTATTCAAAAGGGGATCACAACACACACACCCAGAAGGAATAAATCACCCCTCTATAACCACTATTAGTTGGTGGTTCTATAGCCACCTTTGCACTCATCAGGGTATCTTACTTCTGAATCTTTATCTAACCCATCCCTGTGTAAGACTAGTCTCCTTTCACCATCAGAACATAAAGTATTAAATTATTAAATTTAACTTATTAAATTTTGGCTTAAAATTCCTCTATTATGGAACATCTTAAATTTTTGATTAACCAAATCAGTCTAATGTTTGACCAAATCTCTTTAACAATGAAATTTTGCAATTATTATATTTATATGCTCAAGTCTCTGTGAACTGGGCTTATTTTGGAACAGCTGCTATAGTTCCTAGCATTTGCTATATGAGTATTTGTATTCACTAGGATGCTTGGAGCCCTTACTTTACCATGGCTCAGCATGGTGACTAGTCTTAAAATCCCCATTTAAAATATTAGAACTTTAAACCTTCAAAGACTGCCCCTATGAAAATCAAAACCCAACTCAAAGGCAAATATTTTAACATATGAATATTGATAAAGGTCTCAGTCCTTTTAAAAAGGTGATCTCATTAAATTAACACATTTGGCCTCTCAAGCTCATATACTTCAGAAATCCAAGCCAATAATCCTAAATTATTGAAGTCTACAATCACAAACTTTTATTCATTCAATAAATATTACCTGAATACCGACTATACCTAAAACAATAAATTAAGTTAAACTTAAAAATGAAAACTAGAATGATAAACCCCCAAGTCACTTCCACAAGGGACTATAACACACATCCAACTGTTGCAATGCCTGTGTGAGAAGTACACAACGTTTCTGGGATTACAGACACACACCTCAGTCCTAACTGAACCCCAAAAGGATGCAGGAAGTCTCAGTTTAAAAGGTGTCATTTAGCATGAATAATGAATGATTCCCACTGGTAGAAATGAGGCATGGGTTATTAGAGGCAGAAAAGATGGTAAGATCTAAGGCATGAGAAAATGAAGTTCATGGCCAGTTTAGCAAGTCACCCTGTTTGTTGTGAAATATTAAATAAGAGATCTGAAATAGGACAGAATTGTTAGTCTAAAAGTCAGAATGCAGAAGACTGAAGTATAGAACTGAAACTATCTCCAGGGGATCTTTCTGATCGAGAGATAGAACCCAGGTCTCGCACATTGCAAGCAGATTATTTACCATCTGAGCCACCAGGGAAGCCCATCTGATAGGCACTGGTGAAGGTGAAGGTGAAGTCACTCGGTCGTGTCTGACTCTTTGCGACCCCGTGGACTGTAACCTACTAGGCTTCTCTGTCCATGCGATTCTCCAGGCAAGAATACTGGAGTGGATTGCCATTTCCTTCTCCAGGGCATCTTCCCGACCCACGGATCAAACCCGGGTCTCCCGCACTGGAGGCAGACGCTTTAACCTCTAAGCCACCAGGGAAGCTCTGATAGGCACTGGTCATAAGGAAATAACTGTGAAACAGTGTAGTCTAGCAAATTAAGAGCACAGACTTTGGAGTCACCCTGCCTGGACTTGGAACTTGACTGCACCATTTATTAGCTGGGTGACATCACAAGCTAATCAAGCTCTCTTAAGGTTCAGTTTCTTCATTTGTTCAAAGATATGAAAAGTTTAAGATCTGGTTTACAGAGCTGTTGGAAGGACTAAATGAAATATCATATAAAACATTCAGGATATTGCTTAGAACATAAGAAAATAATGTTAGATGATGATGATGGTGATGATTATCCATGTGGTAGAGTAACATGATTCGAGCTTTGCTTTCAAAAGAATAATCTAGAAACAAACTGAAGAATAAATGAAAAATTAAAGAGAGAAGACTGGATGAGAAAGTTAGAAGCTTATCTAAATAAAATATGATGAACAAAAGAGGACATAAACGTGCATTCTCAGTTGTGTCCGACTCTGTGACATCATGTACTATAACCCACCAGGCTTCTCTGTCTGTGGAAATTTTCCAGGCAAGAATACTCGAGTGGGTTACTATTTCCTATGCTGAAGACATGAGGTTTTTTTTTTTTTTTTTAAATAAAAAATGGTTAGAAGGAGTATTGGGGAAAAGGGAATAAATAAGAGAGGTGTATGAAGAGAGTATTTACTTGTCTAGGCAAATTACTAGTGAATGGAAGGGGCCCAAAACCAAGCCCATCTGATAGATGACACCAATGTTTTGTGCCGAAATAACTGGGAAGATGATGGTATCATTAATAATAAAAGGGACACCAGCAGCAGATGCTATTTTGTAGATGCTGATTTAAGACATCTGGTTTCATTAATACACTGAATTTGTAGGGCAAAAGTCTGAAGAGGGATGAAGACTGTATGCATGGCTTTAATAACTGTTACTAACATCTGACAGCTTCCCAGGTGGCACTAGTGGTAAAGAACCCACCTGCCAATGCAAGAGACATGAGAGACGTGGGTTCTATCCCTGAGTTGGGAAGATCCCCTAGAGGAGGGTATGGCAACCCACTCCAGTATCCTTGGCCTGGAGAATCCCATGGACAGAGGAGCCTGATGGGCTACAGTGCATAGCGTCGCAAAGAGTCAGACATGACTGAAGAGACTTAGCACGCACATATGCACCAACATTTGAGTATTAACCAAATTATATGTATACTATAAACTACGCATGCCAATGTGATATGGAAACTTATAGGGCTTCCCCCAGGGCTGAGTGGTAAAGAATCTGCTTTTAATGCAGGAAACACAAATGATGCAAGTTTGATCCCTGGGCTGGGAAGATCCCCTGGAGGAGGGAATGGCAACCCACTCCAGTACCCTCGCCTGGAGAATTCCATGGACAGAGGAGACTGGAGGGCTACAGTCCATGGGATTGCAGAGTCAGATACAACGGAAGTGACTGAGTATGATATAAGGTATTATTATTATATATACAGAGGGTCCTAAAGATCTTGGCTACACATTTTGCCTAAGATCACTGTTAGTAAGATGCAGAGCCAGAATTCTGCCCAAGTATATAACTGTGGAAAATTCTGAAAGAGATGGGAATACCATACCACCTGACCCACCTCTTGAGAAACCTATATGCAGGTCAGGAAGCAACAGTTAGAACTGGACATGGAACAACAGACTGGTTTCAAATAGGAAAAGGAGTACGTCAAGGCTGTATATTGTCACCCTGCTTATTTAACTTATATGCAGAGTACATCATGAGAAACGCTGGGCTGGATGAAGCACAAGCTGGAATCAAGATTGCTGGGAGAAATATCAATAACCTCAGATATGCAGATGACACCACCCTTAGGGCAGAAAGTGAAGAGGAACTCAAAAGCCTCTTGATGAAAGTGAAAGAGGAAAGCAAAAAAGTTGGCTTAAAGCTCAACATTCAGAAAACAAAGATCATGGCATCCAGTCCCATCACTTCATGGGAAATAGATGGGGAAACAGTGTCAGACTTTATTTTGGGGGGCTCCAAAATCACTGCTGATGGTGACTGCAGCCATGAAATTAAAAGACGCTTACTCCTTGGAAGAAAAGTTATGACCAACCTAGATAGCATATTCAAAAGCAGAGATATTACTTTGCCAACTAAGGTCTGTCTAGTCAAGGCTATGGTTTTTCCTGTGGTCATGTATGGATGTGAGAGTTGGACTGTGAAGAAGACTGAGTGCTGAAGAATTGATGCTTTTGAACTGTGGTGTTGGAGATGACTCTTGAGAGTCCCTTGGACTGCAAGGAGATCCAACCAGTCCATACTAAAGGAGATCAGCCCTGGGATTTCTTTGGAGGGAATGATGCTGAATCTGAAACTCCAGTACTTTGCCACCTCATGTGAAGAGTTGACTCATTGGAAAAGACTCTGATGCTGGGAAGGATTGGGGGCAGGAGGAGAAGGGGACGACTGAGGATGAGATGGCTGGATGGCATCACTGACTCGATGGACATGAGTTTGAGTGAACTCCGGGAGTTGGTGATGGACAGGGAGGCCTGGTGTGCTGCGATTCATGGGGTCGCAAAGAGTCGGACACGACTGAGCGACTGAACTGAACTGATATAACTTTACAGCTTGAATATACTTTGGATCTGAGTCATCAGCACAATAGGAATAACTGGAATACCTCCAGTAATAGCAGATGAGATTTCTAATGGAAAAAGAAGGCCAAGGAAAAACCTTGAGGAATAGCATATTTCAGAGAGAAAGAGTGGAGGAAGAAGCTGGCAATGAGAACTTCACAGATAAAGAAGAAAAATAAAGAGTCGAAAAGTACATGGAAGTCACAGAAGGAAAAGATTCCAGCAGACCGTGGTCAACAGCCTTGGATATTACAGAAATATGAAGGATAGTCTGAAGAGGAATTCTGAATTTGTGAGTTGTCACTGATGTCTTTTAAGAGAGAAATAGCAAAAGTACACTAAAAGAAAACACAAAACCGTAAAGAGAGATATAAACTTGTGGTGAGGAAATCTAAGTATGAAAAATAGATAACCCTTATAAGAAATGACATAGAAAAACAAAGATAACATATAGGTAGCTTGAGAGGATACCAATGTGAAAGTGAGAACTTTAAAAAATATATATATGCAAATCTAAAATTGGGTTTAGTGAAGTGAAAGTCGCATCTGACTCTTTGCAACCCCATGGACATTATAGTCCACGGAATTCTCCAGGCCAGAATACTGGAGTTACAGGTAGCCTTTTCCTTCTCCAGGGGATCTTCTCAACCCAGGGATCACACCCAGGTCTTCCACATTGCAGGAGGATTCTTTACCAGCTAAGCCACAAGGTAAGGCCAAGAATACTGGAGTGGGTGGCTTATCCCTTCTCCAGGGGATCTTCCAGACCCAGAAATCGAACTAAGGTCTCCTGCATTACAGGTGTATTCTTTACCAACTGAGCTATTAGTTTACATGTTAGTTAAATGGAATGAGTTCGTTGAGGAGAAACTGAATATTCTGAGAGACTCAGACTCAGACTAAGAGACTCAGACTTTGTTGATAGAACTTTGTTGATAGAACAAAGGATGTCGAGGTGGTAAAAGTAAAGAGGAGTGCCTAACAGACCAATTCTCCTCTAAATAACAGATACACATTCTAGGGTGAAAACCTATTTGAGGGTTTTGGAGACCCAACTAAGGAAGACAGATTTTGGAGGGGAGTCAACATCTGGAGCAAGTGACTTGTTTCTTGCTGTCTTTCCTTAAGTGACTTGTTTTGTCCTATTTTTTGTTTGTTTTTTTTTTTTTTTAAAAGAGGAGTGCCTAACAGACCAATTCTCCTCTAAATAACAGATACACATTCTAGGGTGAAAACCTATTTGAGGGTTTTGGAGACCCAACTAAGGAAGACAGATTTTGGAGGGGAGTCAACATCTGGAGCAAGTGACTTGTTTCTTGCTGTCTTTCCTTAAGTGACTTGTTTTGTCCTATTTTTTGTTTGTTTTTTTTTTTTTTTCCTAGAAGCAGCTGCAGTGGCAATAGTGGTAGCAAAGGAACTGGGGTAGGGCAGTCAGCTAAAAGTTATATCACCTTTCTAACTGGAGAAACAGGGAGAAAAGGCCTGGAGCAACCAAAGGTGCTGGAGAATGAGGAGGAAACCCAAAAAGAAGAGAAATAAAGAAAAAGAACCTGAAATTCTATGTTTAAACTCAGTCTAAGTCCCTGACTGACTCTTGAACCATGAATGTGTGGAACAAACTGAAAGCAGCTTGGAGCTAAGGTATAAAGAACTGAACCAAGATCTCAGTCTTTGCCCGCTATAGATAGATAATTTGCAATTTGAATCCAAGTTAATTGAATGCTAAAAGAAAATATCAACACTCTTTGGATGAATGTAACAAGATCTTGAGCTTTCAAAGCATAACAGTTAAAATATCCAAGATACACTCAAGAATTATTCAACATAGGATGAACAGGAACATGTGACTCAATCTGCTGAGACAAGTTGAACTAGATGTCAGCAATATTAAATCAGGACTTTAAAGAAATCATTATAAGATGTTCAGTAAGGTAAAGAAACATATGCTCATATTAGTTAAAATGAGGGAATATTTCATGAGAGAAAGAGGAAATGCAGAAAAACAAAAACAAATAAAAAACCAACCAAACAAAAAATACCACATAGAAATAACAGAACTAAAATAAATAAATAAATATATTTGTGATAAAATTCAATTGATGAGATTAATAGCAAACTGGAGATAACAGAGAAAAAAATGAGTAAACCTCACAGGAAATGTCTCAAATTCAGTGAAAGAAATAAATTTACTGGTTCAGGAAGTCTAGAAAAATCACAGTGTGCAATAAATGCAAATAAACACACACCCAAGCACACTACAATCAACTGACGAAAGCCAAAAATAAAGAGAAAATATTAAAATTAGCCAGAGAAAAACAACAAATTACATACAAGAAAACAACATTAAAACATTAAAATTATCTATTTTTCAGAAACAATGTAGGGAGTAAGATAACATCTTTAAAGAAACCTACATCTTGTGAAAATATCCTTCAAGAATATAGGTGAAGGATTTCCCTGGTGGTCCAGTGGTTGATAGTCTGCCTGACAATACAGGAGACACGGGTTCAATCCCTGGTCCAGGAAGATTCCACATGCTGCAGGGCGACTCAGCCCATGTGCCACAACTACCGAGCTCCAGGGCCTGAGAGCTGCAACTACTGAAGCTCACGTGCCCTAGTGCCTGCTCTGCGCTCTGCAACAAGAGAAACCACCACCACAAGAAGCCCACACACTGCAAGGAAGAGTAGGCCCCGCCTGCCACAACTAGAGGAAGCCGGTGCGCAACAATGGAGACCCAGCGCAGCCAAAAATAAATACATAATTTTTTTAAAAAAAAGATTACAGGTGAAATAAAGATATTTTCTGATAAAGGAAAACTAAGGGAGTTCATTGTCCAGATCACATGACAGAAATGACAGACTTTCCTCAAGCTAAAAAGAAACAATAGGGCTTTCCTGGTGGTCCAGTGGTTAAGAATCCACCTTGCAATGCAAAAATGCAAAGGGACACCAGTTTGATATTTGGTCCAGGAAGATCCCACATGCCTCAGAGCAACTAAGTCGGTGCACCACAACTACTGAGCCGGTGCTCTAGAATCTGTGAGCCACAACTACTGAGCGCATATGCCAGGACTACTGAAGCTTGTGAGCCTAGAGCCCACATTGTAACAAGAGAAACCACCACAGTGAGAAGCTGATACATCACAATCAAGAGTAGCCCCCACTTTCCACAACTAGAGAGAGCCCACATGCAGCAACGAAGACCCAGAACAGCCAAATAACAAATACATAAAGATTTTTTTTTTAATGATACAATAGTGAATTCAAATCTTGAGGAATGACTAAAAAGCACTGGAAGTGGTAAGTGTTTGGGTAAATATTAAAGACTAATTTTACTGTATATTTACAAAATACCTGTGACAGTTTAAAGCAAAAATTGTAATTTTATTATGTGAGGTTTACAATGTACTTAGATACAACATATCCTTAATATAATATAAAGTGAGGGATGTGATAAATGGATGCATCAATATATATCCTGTCTCTTATACACATCTAATCCTTGGTAGTAACTCTTCTTGCACTTTTATCTGTAAAAGACTTATTTCTCTCATTTATGAGAATAACTTTTTTTTTGGTGGGGAATAAAAATTATAGATTGGTAGTTGCTTTCTGTCTGCATTGTAAAAACATTCCACAGTCTTCTGGCTTCCATAATTATTGTTGAGAAGACTGCCATCTTTCTAATTGTTATCCCTGAATAGGTGATTTGAATGTTTTCTCTGATTTCTTTAAGTATCTTCTGGTCTTGGTGTTCTAAGTTTTACTGTGATGTGTTTAGGATGGGTTTCTTTCCCTTTATCCACTTTGAGCTATGTTGTGCTCTTTGGAAATGTGTAGTCATAATTTTTAAAATCTTTTAACCCAAATTTACTGGTCATCTAGTGGAAGCACAGTACAATATTAATGAGTCTATTTACAAAGAGATGTGTATAAGAGACAGATATATGGTACATTATATGATTGATAGTATCAGAGAAAGTAAACTATAAGATAAAGAATATCACTGAAAATAAAAAGGGATACTTTGTAATGATAAAAGACTCAATTTTTCAAATAGAGTCTTTAGGCACATATACATTTATGATTAAAAATGTTAATTAAAAATGACAGAGCCTAAAATTGACAGAATTAAAAGAAGAAACAGACAAATCCATAACCATAGTAAAGAGACTCTTTCTTAGCAACTTATAGAAAAACTAAACAATATTTTAGTCAAGACATAGAGGATTTATGATTTGCCTTAAATTTTTAGAATAGTATGCCCCTCAAACTGTAAAACACTCTTTGTAAGAACAGATGGTACATTTACCATGATAGGGTATATGCTTGGCTATGCACGTCTCAATAAATTTAAAATGGCTAAAACCATACACAGTATCTCCAACCACAATGTGAATAAATTAGAAACTACTGCCAATAAGATATCTAGGAAAACTCTAAATTTTCTGAAATTAAACCAACATACTTTTAGATAATCCACGGGTCAAATTCTAAAAATTCAAAAATTTTTTTGTATTTTAAATACCTCATTTTTCATGAAAATACAGCAAAGCAAAATTTGTGGGATTCCCAGCGTTTAGAGGGAAAACTATAGCTTTTTAATATAGGTGATTATATTAAAAAAGAACAGTTCAGAATTAATGACCTAAGTTTCAACTTTTAAAAAAGCAAAGGAGACCCAAAGCAAATAAAAGGAAGGAAATAAAAAAGATGAGAGCAAAATCAACATAAGAGAAAACAGACAAATCAGAGGGAAAACAGGCCCAAAAAACCTGATTATTTGAAAAGATTTTTAAAAACTAATGAACCTCCAGTGAAATTAAAAAAAAAAAAGAAGAAAAAAAATCATCAAAACCAGAAATCAAAAGGGATTATCATTAAAAATCTTATGGACATAAAAAGTATAACAAGAAAATGTTCTGAACAACTGCACACCAAAAATTTTACAATTCAGAAGTAGATAAATTCCATAAAATAACAAGTTATTAAAGCTCACTAAAAAATACTCTAAATAGCTCTCTATCTTTAAAGAAATTGACTACAATTTAAAGCCTTCTTACAAAGAAACTCCAGGCCCAGATGGCTTCACTGATAAACTCTATAAAATATTTAAGGAAGAAATAATACCAATTCCACAGAAAATCTTTACAAACAGACAAAAAGTATAAACACTTGTCTACTCATTTTACGAGGACAGAATTACCTTGATAGCAAAACTAGACAAAGAAAATTCATGAAAACTATAAATCAGTATCGCTCATGAACATAAACACAAAAGTCCTTAACAAAATTTGAGCAAACTGATTCTTGCAATATATAAGAAAGTTAAGACATGACCAAGTGGGGTTTATCACAAAAATGCAAAGCTAGTTTAACATTCAAAATTCAATCAATTTAATTTGCCACATGACTGAATAAAAGAGAAAAACCATACCGTTTTTCAATAGATTCAGAAAAAGTGTTTGCAAAATTCAATATCCATTGATGATTTAAAACTCTTACCAACACAGGAATAGAGAGGTGTTCCTCAACCCAGTAAAATGCATGTAAAAAAATTCGTCACGTAACATCATGTTCAATGGTGAAACTCTGCATTTTATAAAATGTAAGGGCAATTTAAAGTTTTTAAAATTAGGCTGAAGTGGCAGGGCAAGAAAGTAGAACCAGTACCACCTAGGAGCTGAGACTATAATATGAGGCTATCCAGTGGGCAACTGGGATTTTTCAGGCTATTTTTTTAAACAGCTTTACTCTGTGTGTGTGCGTGTGTGTGTGTGTAATTACACTTCATAATCAGAATTCTGGGTTGTAAAAATATATGATCCTTGAGACAAAAGAGATTACCCTAAGCAAAGAAGAAAACACAATTTCTCCTTAAGTATAATATTTATAAAGTCTTTAGTATTTGCTTTTTTTTTTTTTTTTTTTTAATTTTTGTGTAAGCTAGGGCTTCCCTGGTGGATCAGACAATAAAGAATCTGCCGACAATGCAGGAGATCTAGGTTTGATCCCTGGGTCAGGAAGATCCCCTGAAGAAAGGAATGGCTACCCACTCCAGTATTCTTGCCTGGAGAATTCCATGGACTGAGAGGCCTGGCGGGCTACAGTCCACAGGGACCCAAAGAGACGGACAGGACTGAGCGAATAACACTGTAACACTAACTGTAAAGCAAGATACATTTGTTGGCATCTCTGGGAATTTTGCCCAAGTTAGCTTAAATTTTTTTTTTCATCTGTTTGGTCTTTTGGGGGTGTAGTGTGACTGATAATTTTTAGATGATAATTCAGCATTATTTCTTCATTTATATGCCTTCTTTCAAACCTGAGACCAAAAGAGGGTGTTAGGCATTTTCTGTACTGTTCACAGATATTTTAAGTAAAGGAAAACCCCGGTTGAACTAATTAGCTTAACTAATAAGGATTGTGTTCAACTAAATGTATCAGTTTAAGAAGCCCTTTAAAACATAATCAGCTTTAATAACAAAAATATTTAAATTATAGGTTATTAATTCCTATATTCTACTCTAATTGTAATTCTCAGTAGATGGCTTCAAATTTTGATCTTACCAAAACAAATCTCAAATTTTAAATAATAATATTTAATTGGTAATGCTTTGTACAAACATGCCAAAAGTATTTCATCTTCTGGATATACTAGAAAAGCATCCACAGATAAGAGGAATAAAGCAAAAAGTAGATACTGTGTTTTTAAAGCAACCATTTATTGTTTTTAAAAGTAATTTAGGGTTACACTAGGCTCTACAGGTTCCACCTCCAACTTCTAATAGTAAAAAGGAATATTCATAAATAAAGCAAAAATATACAGCTTCCAAAAGAAATATAGTCTAATTTGCAATCTTGCAACAGGCACACACTGCTGATGCTTAAGTATGAAGAGAAAATAGGAAATGCCCAAAGAGAGCATTTATGTCCCAAAGCACCTTCTCAGTGGCTCCTGCTGGCAGGATCACAGGATGTGGCAGGATCACAGCACTGCAGCCATCCATGTCCATCTTAGGAGTTTCCACGATACCCTCAAATTACAATTCTTTTCATACCAAGTTGAAGAATTAACCAAAAAAAAAAAAAAAGCTGGCGATGTGACCTCTCAAGGAAAAAGCCTCTAGGATGGCATATACTTTACTCCTGGGTCCACATTAGGGTTACTGAACCCCATCTTGCTGAATGTAATTTTATCATTTAACTAATTTAACAAATATTTTGAAGATTTAAGAGTACAAGTTCATAAGATTTCAAATATATTCACAGTAATAAATATGGATCTTCTGGCCAGAAATGTTCAGTCACTCAGTCATGTCTGACTCTTTGCAACCCCATGGACTGCAGCACGCCAGGCTTCCCTGTCCTTGACCAACTCCTGGAGCTTACTCAAACTCACGTCCATTGAGTCAGTGATGCCATCCAACCATCTCATCCTCTGCCATCCCCTTCTTCTCCTGCCTTCACTATTTCCCAGCATCAGGGTCTTTTCCAAAGAGTTGGCTCTTAGCATCAAGTGGTCAAAGTATTGCAGTTTCAGCCTCAGTATCAGTACTTCCAATGAATATTCAGGACTGATTTCCTTTAGGATGGACTGGTTTGATCTCCTTGCTGTCCAAGAGACTCTCAAGAGTCTTCTCCAACACCACAGATCAAAAGCATCAATTCTTCAGCACTCAGCTTTCTTTATGGTCTAACTCTCATATCCATACATGACTACTGGAAAAACCATAGTTTTACCTAGATGGACCTTTGTGGGCAAAGCAATGTCTCCACTTTTTAATACTCTCTAGGTTTGCCATAGCTATTCTCTCAAGAAGCAAAAGTCTTTTAATTTCATGGTTGCAATCACCATTTGCAGTGATTTTGAAGCCCAAGAAAATAAAGTCTGTCACTGTTTCCTTTGTTTCCCCATCTATTTGCCATGAAGTGATGGGACCGGATGCCATGATCTTCATTTTATGAACGTTGAGTTTTAAGCCAGCTTTTTCACTTTCCTCTTTCACCTTCATCAGGAGGCTCTTCAGTTCCTCTTTGCTTTCTGTCATGAGGGTGGCATCATCTGCCTCTCTGAGGTTATTGATATTTCTCCTGGCAATCTTGATTCCAGCTTGTGCTTCATCCAGCCGGGCATTTCTCATGATGTATTCTGCATATAAGTTAAATAATCAGAATGATAATATACAGCCTTGATATACTCCTTTTCTGACTCGGAGCCAGTCCGTTGTTCCATGTCCAGTTCTAACTGTTGCTTCTTAACCTGCATACAGGTTTCTCAGGAGGCAGGTCAGGTGGTCTGGTATTCCCATCTCTTTCAGAATTTCCCAGTTTGTTGTGATCCACACAATCAAATGCTTTAGTGTAGTCAATGAAGCAGAAGTAGATATTTTTCTGGAATTTTCTTGCTTTTTCTATGATCCAACAGATGTTGGCAATTTGATCTCTGGTTCCTCTGTCTTTTCTAAATCCAGTTTGAATATCTGGAAGTCCTCAGGTCACATACTATTGAAGCCTTGCTTGGAGAATTTTAAGCGTTACCTTGCTAGCATGTGAAATGAGTACAATTATGCAGTAATTTGAATATTCTTTTTAGCATTGCTCTTCTTTGAGATTGGATTGCAAACTGACCTTTTCCAGTCCTGTGGCCACTGCTGAGTTTTCCAAATTTGTTGGCATACTGAGTGCAGCCAAAAGCATTCATTTCAGTTCAGTCGCTCAGTCGTGTCCGACTCTTTGTGACCCCATGAATCGCAGCATGCCAGGCCTCCTTGTCCATCACCAACTCCCGGAGTTCACTCAAACTCATGCCCATCAAGTCAGTGATGCCATCCAGCCATCTCATCCTCAGTCGTCCCCTTCTCCTCCTGCCCCCAATCCCTCCCAGCATCAGGGTCTTTTCCAATGAGTCAACTCTTCACATGAGGTGGCCAAAGTACTGGAGTTTCAACTTTAGCATCATTCCTTTCAAAGAAATCCCAGGGCTGATCTCCTTCAGAATGGACTGGCTGGATCTCCTTGCAGTCCAAGGGACTCTCAAGAGTCTTCCCCAACACCACAGTTCAAAAGCATCAATTCTTCGGTGCTCAGCCTTCTTCACAGTCCAACTCTCACATCCATACATGACCAGAGGAAAAACCATAGCCTTGACTAGATGGATCTTAGTTTGAGTCAAGCGATCAGTTTGACCCAAGAACAGCTGCCTTCATCCCACTTTTACTCCTGAAAGTCTTCCAAACTCTAAAATTCATGCCTCCCCATCTGTCAATTTATTCCCATACCTTGTAAATGTCTTCTTTGTTAAGCAGATTGTCTTGCTAGCATCATTCGTTTTTACTCAGAGACAACATGACTGTCTAACAGAGGAATGGTTGAATCCATAGTAGGTGGTAGTATAATCCATACTATGACATTTTACCTAGTTCTTTAAAAGAACAAGTTAAGCTTCTGTCTAATAAGTCTCTATCCAATAAATTTATCTGCTTCTTTTAGTTAGTATGAGTTAGTTTCTTCCTTTTACAGGAAGAAGGCAATGTACAAAGAAAAGGAAACTGACATTTATCGAGTGACAGCTATATGCTAAGCACTTTGCATGATATTTTCACTTTAATCTTCAATTATTTGTTTTTGAACTCAGTGAAGTGCTTTCATTGTTACTTTGCATGTGAGGAAATGAAGAAACACAAAATCATAAAACTAATCTATAGATCCTTGGTGGCTTTCCTGGTGGCTCAGAAACTAAAGAATCCACCTGCAATACAGTGGATTGCAAGAGATTGCAGATGCAAGAGACCGGGGTTCATTGCCTGGTTTGGGAAGATCCTCTGGAGAAAGAAATGGCTAACCACTCCAGTATTTTTGCCTGGAGTATCCCATGGACAGCCTGGAGGGGTACAATCCATGGGGTCACAAAGAGTCTGATATGACTGAGTGACCAACACTAATCTGGATCCTGATCCAGGTTTTGACCCCAGGACTTATGATTCTAAGTCTAGTGATTCTCCTGGATTTGAGCTTGATAAAAACTAGCTGAGATAGTAATCTATGAGGAAAAAGACTTCAGGAAACAGATAATAAGCTCATCTTATATATGTTAAAGATGGAGATTGCTAAAGGACACTGAGAGGAAATGAGTAATAAACAGTTTAAACAGTTGGAAATAAAGATGAAACTCAGGAGAGAAGTTGGGTCAAGAATAATATACTTGAGAGAAACTTTTATGCTGATGCAATGTTAAATACTAGTCAAAGTGATAGAGGAGAAATAAACAACAAAAGAAAGTGGACAGCAATCCATTCTTTAAGGAGACAATCAGAGAAAATACAGTCACATATGAAGTTAGAGGAGGAAAGCTGTAATAAAGAAGGATGTGATCGACAATGTTATTGGGTTGGCCAAAAATTTCATTCAGGTTTTTCTGTATTATCTTATGGAAAAACCCAAAAGAACTTTTTCACCAACTTGATATATGTTGTGGAAAAGTAACAGAGGATGAGAAATTTAATGATGCTATTGGTGTAAACAACTACTACATCTTTCTTGATTTCTATGAGTAATTTCAATCAAGTGACAGAAATATAGACCCAATTTCTATGAGTTAAAGAGCAAAATGATAGGGAAGGAGAGACAGAAAGTGGCTGAAGGGGAAACTACGATTCAGGGAGAATTTAGTTGCTGTTTTCAGAATGTTAAGAGTTGGACCATATTTGTAATCAAGAGTGAGGAAACCAGTGAAGATGCTTTAGAATTAGATAGGAGCAGAGGTGGAGGATTAAGCCTTTGTGTGTAAACTGCTCTTGTGAAGGAAAAATGGAAAGATGGCTGAAGTAATGGATAGGTATGCCAGTGAAGGGGAAGAAATTAAGGGATCATCTTCCTACTAATAAAGAAAATCTATGCCTCAAGTTTCTTTAATTTTATTTAATCAGAACAGCTTTTCTTAAGGGGATATATTAAACTTCAAAATTATATGTATTTGTGTCAACAAATAAAGGTGGGAAATTGAGGAAAATTACATAGCATGGAAATGGTAGGGAAAGGATTAGGGGAAGGGGAATTCAATTCCAACGGAAAAATGGGGAGATAAACTTTATGTATAGAAGCCAAAAACTTGTGAATACAAAGATAATAATTACTCTGACATGCATTATGATTTTGGACCAATTCTTTGTCTATTCTTCAAAGTTTACACCCTAATTATCAGCTTTCCCAACTATGTAACTATGTGGCATGTCAAGTATTGTACAGCTCGACATTGTACAGTATATTGTACTGTACAATTGTACATTGTACAGTAAATATTGTACTAATACTACAATTAGTATTCTAGTAGAATACTAATATTTGCCTATCTGTCAAGAGTAAGGCACAAAAATTAATTGTTCAGCGTCTGTGGATGCATATAGTGATGAGTCTGAAAGGAGCAAGGAGGTAGAAATTTACAGAGAAACACTCTGAATATATTAATGGTTTTAAAAATATATATCTAAATATATATTAAAGGAGGAAATTATATATATATATTTAATATATTAATATATATAATATATAATATTTATATATATTATATATTTTTATATATTAAAAATATTTATATATAAATATATTAAATATATGTATTAAATATATATTAAAATATTTTTATATTAAATATAAAAATATATGTTTAAAAATATATATCTAAATATATATTTAGTTTCCACTAAATCCATTTCTTCTTATTCACTTCTCCATTTCATTTCAGGTACTTTTATTCAATTGTTTCTATGGTTTCCAATGAAAAGAGTTTGTCAAAATTTTCTTGCAATTTACTTTTTCCAATTTCATCACGGCTCATTAGGAAAAAAAAAGGTGCACTGACAAAAGAGGTTCAGTATTAGAGATTCATCATTTCAAGTTTTTAGACAAAAGCGAAATTTTCTATAAATGGCCTGGGGCCATTAATAAGTAGTAATCCATTAGTTGTTAGAAGGAACCAGAAATGGAGATGTGATGTGCAGATAATCTGATTTAAAACTAATTAGATCTCCTGAATAGCCCACAAACTGTCAGTGAGTGCAAAGAACTCCACTTATATTAGAATTCTTTATAGAATTCAGTTTAACAGAAGAGCTGGACAAAGCTAGAAGTGGAACCGTCAGAGGAGAGCAGGTAGAGAAATCATTTGATTTATGTATAGTTTACTAAAGTTGTGATTGTGGTCACTTGTTCTGTGATTTGTCTTGGTTTTATAGCATATTGAATGTCATTTTTAATACACGCTTAAGTAATGTTGAGAGACAAATCCTAAGAAGTTACATACTAGAAAAAAAAAACAAAACCACTGATTCAGAACTATCAGAGAGAAAGAATATTTGGTGTGATGCTACCGAACTGGCAGTGTTTGTGTTTATCTGATAACTTTTAGTTTAAAATACTGCATGACAGCTGTTCAAGTGCTAAAAGGATTAAATCCTTATAACAGAGGAAATAATTGACTTACTTGTTCCTCTACAGCTATAGCTATAAAAGAACCACAGATCTTTTAGCTATTAAAAACAAAGTCAATAATCAAAGTGCAGCTTACAACATTGCATTTTGAAGAAAAAGATATTTTCTCTGCAGCAGGAAAGTTCAGTACGGAGCCATTAAGGAAGCACACACAATTCCATCATCAGTGGGGATATGAGTATACATGATGCACATGTGAGAGCTCACTTACCTGACTACCAAACAGTTCAGTCACTAAATATAACACTCAGCACTAAACTGAGTGCTCAAAATAAAACAAGTGCTGTTAGAAAACAGAGTCTCAGATCTGTTTACCAGACAGGGCCATTCCATAGGGAGGCATCAAGAGATCATTAATATTGTGTGTTTATGCCAACGAATATCATCTCTTTCTTAACAATACCTGAAGACATTTTTTAAGAATGACTTTTAAGGATACCAAAAGGAGTTGAGGAAAAATAAAACAGTCCAAACATAATTATAAACTAAATTAAAAATATGTTAATAATTATTTAAATATAAATTGTATTCTTAACTCATTTATTCTCTATTCATTCTAGGATATAGATACAGCCTTAAATAACAGACAAATATAATCATTTCTTTTTTTCAGGTTCTGGTCCTGATCCTAGTTCTCTTCTTATTCTTAACTTTGAGCCTTATTCAAAATTCAAGAATAATCAACCAAACTTTCTGAACAGCTGACACATGTCAGGCATTGTGCTGTACCCCACAAAATCTAATTATGTTGTGATTTCCTGAGTTTCTTGATCTATCATATTGTTCATGCCAGATTCACTAGTTCTTCCTGGATCATTATTGAAATAATAGTTATAAACATCTTTCTCTCTCTGAAAATATTCTAGGTTTAAGTGATAGATATATATGTGGAGTTTTTTGTTCATTTGTTTGTATGTCTGTCTTATCTTTAAGAACACAGTGGTTAATTTTTTGCCATTCCTATTATTAGTATTTCCTTTTCCTTACTCTACCTGGTCTTAGTACCCATTATTTTAGTCTCACCTCTTTTTTCCTTTCCCCTTTACCCTTTAATTCATCTCTCCAAATCCAAAGCCACAGACAGATTCTTGCCAGATGGGTTCAATTGTTCTAGGCAGGACCCTGCCACCCTGCCTCTCACAATATTCTAACAGAAAATCAAAGAGCCTAAGGTCTGCAGCTTAACTAAGCTCTTATTTAAGGATGAGTACAACTCTCTCAAGACTACTATATATGTTAACTTAACAGCTTTAAAACGCCAAATCAATTCAGCTTTATCTTAGGATGGCAAACTCAAACTTCTACCTTAAAACTGAAACTTTTACAATGGCCTAAAGCCCATGGCACTAAATTGAAATCTAAGAGCCAAGAAAGATAAAATCTGCAAATTTAGAAGATAAAATGGATTACTACAAAGCTGTGCCAAATGTCTATTCAATGCGTGTTACAAATTAGAAGGGAACTTATTCCAATAAACTCATACTGAGTAGTCTGAGAATAATGAAGAAAATTAAGAAAAAAAAATTGACTTGAAACTAGTGTTCAACCAAGAGGAATCTGTTCTTTTCCCCCTTCTTTTTATTTTTAAAATGTGTTTAAACCTAGATCACCAGACCTTGAAATAACCTTGGAGGCATGAAATTGATCACTACCTTGAATGATTCTGTTGTGCAAACGTGAACCTTGCTTACTCTTGTTCAGTCGCCCAGTTGTGTCTGACTCTTTGCGACCCCATGGACTGCAACATGCCAGGCCTCCCTCTCCTTCATTATCTCCTGGAGTTTGCTCTAACTCATGTCCATTGAGTCATTGATGTCATCCAATTATCTCATTCTCTGTTGTCCACTTCTGCCTTCTATCTTTCCCAGCATCAGGGTCTTTTCTGATGAGTCAGGTCTTTTCCAATGAGTTGGTTCTTCACATCAGGTGGTCAAAGTACTGGTGCTTCAACTTCAGCATCAATCCTTCCAGTGAATATTCAGGGTTGATTTCCATTATGATTAACTGGGTTGATCTCCTTGCAGTCCAAAGGACTCCCAAGAGTCTTTACCAGCACCATGGTTTGAAATCATCAATTCTCGGGCACTCAGCCTTGTTTTATGGTCCAACTCTCACATCCATACATGACTACTGGAAAAACCATAGCCTTGATTATATGGACCTTTGTCAGAAAAATAATGTCTCTGCTTTTTAATATGCTGTCTAGGTTTGTCATGGCTTTTCTTCCAAAGAGCAAGAAATAGCTCCATGTGTTTTAATTTCATGGCTGCAGTCACTGTTGACAGTGAATTTGGAGCCCAAGAAAATAAAATCTGTCACTGTTTCCATTGTTTCCCCATCTATTTGATGGGACCGGATGCCATGATCTTAGTTTTTTGAATGCTGAGTTTTAAGCCAGTTTTTTCACTCTCCTCTTTCACCTACATCAGGAGGCTCTTCAGTTCCTCTTCACTTTCTGCCATAAGGGTGGTGTCATCTGCATATCTGAGGTTACTGGTATTTCTCCTGGAAACCTTGTTTCCATCTTGTGCTTCATCTAGCCCTTATTAAGAGATACTTATTGAATATTTTATCAATTCCTTGGTTGTGCCATAGAGATCCAAGGATGAAGCAGACACAGGCTCTGCCTCTGGAATTCACTCACCCTTTGGGATGGTATGTCAAGAAAAAATCACAGAATGCTTGAAGCATCCCTGGAGATGGCACTCCATTTATTCCCAACAGTGGGAAACAATTTCCCACTGTTTTCCAGAGGAGATAACATCTATGCTAAAACCAGAAAGATGAGAAGGAAATACATTATTTCTGTTTTTAGATCCTTGAGATTCTACAACCTTGACATTATTTTCCAAACATTTTAATATGGAGGTGAGAGAGACAAATAAAATTGTTTTTCTCTGTCCAACATCATCACCCTGATCAGCATTAACACTTTCTTCTTCTTCTTCTTCCAAAAATGGGAATAAGAGAAAAACAATGACAAATTGAGGGAGACGGGTGAAAGTTTCTGGAACAGATTATACCTAATTATAGAGGAGTTCTGTATTCTGAGAACAACACACACACACACACACACACACACACATTTTATTTACAGTAAATACCCAGAAACTTTCAATCTAAAGAGGAAGAATTGAAAATTCAAATTGAATACTGGGCTCTGTAGAGAATTATGGGAATGAAGGTTGATTTCACTACTATAGATCTTACAGAAAGAAAAGGTTTTATTTTTCAGAATTAGTATGAGTCTCTATCTCTAAAGTTCCTAAAATTTTGATGCATTCCTTCTGCTTCACTGTAATTCCCTAATTACTTAAACTCATATTCAGGAAAATCATAGCCAAGTATACTGACAATTGTAGCTAGCGATAGGACCATTAGTAATATGAATGTTTTAGGGGAAAGCTCAGATCATTAAATGCAGGCAGAAATTTTGCAGATACCACTTCTGTCAACATCCCCATGAAAGAGCTCTCTGAACTTAGCTAAAGAAGCTCTACTGATTGATCAATAACAAGGTTAAAGTACAAATAAATGGTGGCACCTGAAGAAGATGATGTTAAGGGAAATGTACCATTCTCTTACCATTCACTTCGGTGGTGGCTCAGAGGTTAAAGCGTCTGCCTGCAATACGGGAGATCTGGGTTCAATCCCTGGGTCAGGAAGATCCCCTGGAGAAGGAAATGGCAACCCACTCCAGTACTCTTGCTTTGAAAATTTCATGGACAGAAGAGCCTTGTAGGCTACAGTCTATGGGGTCACAAAGAGTTGGACACGACTGAGAAACTTCACTCACTCACCATTCTCTTAACTAAATATCTGTTATCATATATATCCTGGGTTATTTCAACAAATAGTACATCATCTTACTGCTTATTCCATAATAAATTTATTTTGCTGACTTTGAAACTCAATGGTCCTTTAAACACTTCAGACTTCTCAATTGCAACTGCTCTACTTACTACTTTAAATCCATTATCACCCAGAGTTTTTGCAAATTAATACTCCTTACATCAAAATTTCGCTCTGACCACCTTTCCACCCTCATATCTTCACTGACTCGTTCTACTGAACCCATTTTTTATACAAATTGAACACTGTAACATCTATATCCTTCAGTTCAGTTCAGTTCAGTTGCTCAGTTATGTCTGATTCTTTGCGACCCCATGAATCGCAGCACGCCAGGCCTCCCTGTCCATCACCATCTCCCGGATTTCACTCAAACTCACGTCCATTGAGTCGGTGATGACATCCAGCCATCTCATCCTCTGTCGTCCCCTTCTCCTCCTGCCCCCAATCCCTCCCAGCAACAGAGTCTTTTCCAATGAGTCAACTCTTCGCATGAGGTGGCCAAAGTACTGGAGTTTCAGCTTCAGCATCATTCCTTCCAAAGAACACCCAGGACCGATCTCCTTTAGAATGGACTGGTTGGATCTCCTTGCAGTCCAAGGGACTCTCAAGAGTCTTCTCCAACACTACAGTTCAGAAGCATCAATTCTTCGGCACTCAGCCTTCTTCACAGTCCATCTCTAGCATCCATACATGACCACTGGAAAAACCATAGCCTTGACTAGGTGGACCTTTGTGGCAAACTAATGTCTCTGGTTTTGAACATCCTAATTAGGTTGGTCATAACTTTTCTTCCAAGGAGTAAGCGTCTTTTAATTTCATAGCTGCAATCACCATCTGCAGTGATTTTGGAGCCCCCCAAAATAAAGTCTGACAGTGCTTCTACTGTTTCTCCATCTATTTCCCATGAAGTGATGGGACCAGATGCCATGATCTTCATTTTATGAATGTTGAGCTTTAAGCCAACTTTTTCACTCTCCTCTTTCACTTTCATCAAGAGGCTTTTTAGTTCCTCTATATCCTTAGTTCCTCCAAATGTTTCCCCCTTAAGTGAAGAGGAGGTATAAGAGGTGGCCACCACCCTACCATCCAGATGCTTTATGAACAAACCAAAATCAATCATCTTTCAACACAAACCTACTATTCTTTCAATTTCCCCTATCCTTATAAATTATAGAAGCTTACTATGTGTCAGGGCTTCCCTTGTGGCTCAGCTGGTAAAGAATCTGCCTGCAATGTGGAAGACCTGGGTTTCACCCCTGGGTTGGGAAGATCCCCTGAAGAAGGGAAAGGCTACCCACTCCAGTATTCTGGCCTGGAGAATTCCATGGACTGTATAGTCCATGGGGTCACAAAGAGTCAAACACAACTGAGCAACTTTCACTCACTCTCTCATGTGTTAGGCACTGTGGATAAAACAATGTAATAGTCAGAGTGAGCTATTTGATACAAGAAGAAGGCCCAAATTTCTGTAGCTTTAATCAGTGAATATTTACTTCTCATTCACAGCACAGTCCAATGAAGGTCAGTGTGGTGGTATGTGGGCAGGCTTTACTTTACACCATCATTCAGAGACCTGGCCTTCTTCCCTCTAGTAACTCTGATCACTAGAATTACAAGGATGGTTTCATAGGAGAGGTCCAGGGATGGAATGCCTCTCTTCTACCTATTTCTAATTGTCCAGAAATCTGTCACAAGGCTTCATCTAACTGAAGGAGGTTATAGTCCAGAATGCTCAAGAAGAAGAGATATATGTGGTGCACATCTAGCAAGGCTCTGCAACCAGTAATGAACAAATCCAAACTCTGATAATTAGCTTAAATACTACTGTGGAGAGATAAGGTAACAACGAAAACATACATCATGCCAGATAATGATGAGTGCTACAAAGAAAAACAATCTGGGAAGGAACACTGGAGAAAGTCCAGAAATACTGTGTTTCATTAATCCTAAGAATATGTTTTTCTTTATGTTTAACATCTCTGAAGTCAGGATTCATCTTACAAAACTGTCATATGATTGGTTAATTGGCAGTGTTTGCCTTTCTGGATGATACCTGAAACAATGATGCATCTTACTAAAAATGGCATATGAAATAAGATTTTTTTTTAAATTCTTCGGCACTCAGCCTTCTTCACAGTCCATCTCTAGCATCCATACATGACCACTGGAAAAACCATAGCCTTGACTAGGTGGACCTTTGTGGCAAACTAATGTCTCTGGTTTTGAACATCCTAATTAGGTTGGTCATAACTTTTCTTCCAAGGAGTAAGCGTCTTTTAATTTCATAGCTGCAATCACCATCTGCAGTGATTTTGGAGCCCCCCAAAATAAAGTCTGACAGTGCTTCTACTGTTTCTCCATCTATTTCCCATGAAGTGATGGGACCAGATGCCATGATCTTTATTTTATGAATGTTGAGCTTTAAGCCAACTTTTTCACTCTCCTCTTTCACTTTCATCAAGAGGCTTTTTAGTTCCTCTATATCCTTAGTTCCTCCAAATGTTTCCCCCTTAAGTGAAGAGGAGGTATAAGAGGTGGCCACCACCCTACCATCCAGATGCTTTATGAACAAACCAAAATCAATCATCTTTCAACACAAACCTACTATTCTTTCAATTTCCCCTATCCTTATAAATTATAGAAGCTTACTATGTGTCAGGGCTTCCCTTGTGGCTCAGCTGGTAAAGAATCTGCCTGCAATGTGGAAGACCTGGGTTTCACCCCTGGGTTGGGAAGATCCCCTGAAGAAGGGAAAGGCTACCCACTCCAGTATTCTGGCCTGGAGAATTCCATGGACTGTATAGTCCATGGGGTCACAAAGAGTCAAACACAACTGAGCAACTTTCACTCACTCTCTCATGTGTTAGGCACTGTGGATAAAACAATGTAATAGTCAGAGTGAGCTATTTGATACAAGAAGAAGGCCCAAATTTCTGTAGCTTTAATCAGTGAATATTTACTTCTCATTCACAGCACAGTCCAATGAAGGTCAGTGTGGTGGTATGTGGGCAGGCTTTACTTTACACCATCATTCAGAGACCTGGCCTTCTTCCCTCTAGTAACTCTGATCACTAGAATTACAAGGATGGTTTCATAGGAGAGGTCCAGGGATGGAATGCCTCTCTTCTACCTATTTCTAATTGTCCAGAAATCTGTCACAAGGCTTCATCTAACTGAAGGAGGTTATAGTCCAGAATGCTCAAGAAGAAGAGATATATGTGGTGCACATCTAGCAAGGCTCTGCAACCAGTAATGAACAAATCCAAACTCTGATAATTAGCTTAAATACTACTGTGGAGAGATAAGGTAACAACGAAAACATACATCATGCCAGATAATGATGAGTGCTACAAAGAAAAACAATCTGGGAAGGAACACTGGAGAAAGTCCAGAAATACTGTGTTTCATTAATCCTAAGAATATGTTTTTCTTTATGTTTAACATCTCTGAAGTCAGGATTCATCTTACAAAACTGTCATATGATTGGTTAATTGGCAGTGTTTGCCTTTCTGGATGATACCTGAAACAATGATGCATCTTACTAAAAATGGCATATGAAATAAGATTTTTTTTTTAATATAGAGTCATCAGGGAAGACCTTTCAGCATTGACATGTCACCAGAGATCTGAATGAAGAGAAAGATGTAACTATATTAATAACCAAGGCCAGAGATCTCAGAACAGAGGAAATAGCACAGATGTTTGAGGAAGAACAGACACCACCATGACTGAGTGGAGTAGGGGAGATAGGCAAAGGAAGGGGAAGCTGGAGAAGTAAAGTGACTGGTGACCTTCAACAGTTTTACTTCACTGAGCCTTAGTTTTTTGAACTGTGAAATAAAGACAATAACATCTACTTGAGAGGAAGGTGTGAAGATTAAATAACATAGTCAAGGAATAGAAGAGCAGACAGGGCACAAACATCTCCCCCTTCCATTCCTCACCCCCAGAAAATGAACACCAATCCAGCAATCTTTTGATCCTCTTATACTACCTCTAGCAGAGTAGTGACAATAATACATTTTTAATTCTCTAATTTTAGGCTTCAAATTTTAAGCTTTTAACATAAGTCCTCATCTATACAAGCATGTTGTTTCCTATGAACTAACAAAAGCTATGCTTACAATCTTTGGAGTCTTTCTCTCACAATAAATTCTCAAAGGAAGGCTCTCTAAGTGCCACACTAGAAAAAGCTCAATTTTTTTTCAAAGATGAAGCATTCACCTTTTTTTCTTTTCTCTCTGTATATGTAAACTTGACAAGAGAAGAACAAGAAAATGTGTGAGGAATGGAGATTAGTAAATCTTGAAAAGGCTCTCCTATTTTTGGATAAAATTGTATTCCTATCTCGTACAACTTCATTGTTGCACCTCAATTTAGTCTTCTCTCTTAGTTGTTGATTTTAATTCACCAGGAAAAAAAGCGTTACTGTTAAAACCACACATTCTAAGCAAATATGCATGCTAAGTTGCTTCAGTCATGTCTGATTCTTTGCAACCCTATGGACCATAGCCCACATGGCTCCTCAGTAATGGGATTCCCCAAGCAAGAATACTGGAGTGGGCTACCATTTCCTTCTCCAGGATCATCCCGACCCAAGGATCGAACCCACATCTCTTATGTCTCCTGCACTGGCAGGCAGGTTCTTTAACATTAGCCCCACCTGGGAAGCCTTTAAGCAACTATAGAATTGATCAAATGTAATAAACACTTGGGCCAGTGAGCTCTGTAGTGAAATTAATTTGTTATATTTTACTGTTATCTACCTGTAGATATTCAGGCCTGATTTCAAATACTAGATCACACTTCAATCAAATCCTGATTGTATCATTTCCAGGGACACAAATTTTTTATACATTCATAAGGTATACCATGAGCACTAAGAACTGCACAGCTTACTACTTTAAAAAATCATACTGTTTCTACTTAAGAAAACCTACAAAATGACCCTCTATGAACATGTGTTCATTCATTCATTCCATTATGTATTAAAAACATATATTGAGAGCCTAATGTATATAAAAGATACAAATATTGAACAAGGCTACTACTTCCAAGAAATCAATATTCTAGCATTTGTTCACCAAAAATGTATTGTGCCATGAATTGTGCTAATGATTTAGAAATAAAATAGCCGAATTCAACATGGTAGGTAATCTTAAATACTTCACTGCTAATGGGATAAATATTTAAGTGAATGATTAGAATATAATTTTATTAATACAGAAAGACTATAAAAATGAAATATTGAGAAAGTGGGTAATGCATGATGAGCTGAACTTTTCCTCTATAATTTAGAAGTGTCTGGAATGTTAAATGAATTTTTTTTTTTTTTGTAATTCTAACCATAAAGAAAACCTTAACAAAAGTAAAATTAAAAGGTGAAACTATTTCACAGTCCTTCATTCTATATTTTTCATGGTTAAGTTATAGATCTGTCTCAATCTCTCAACAAACAGGAAGTGAGAATTCTGCAATGGTTGGACAATAAAAGTCAAGAAGCCCGGGACCTCAAACTACCTTGGCCAGGTCTCGTCACTGTGTGTCCTGGGGCAAAGCAGTTTAAAATCTTAATTTCTGTGCTGACGAAACAAGGGAATTAGGTGAAATGATGTCTAAGGTGTTTTCCATTTCCAATATTTTCTCTCAGCTCCTAATAGATTCTTTGAGTGCTGAAGGTTAGCTACAGGAAGGCTGTGGATTACATCAACATAGTGGTTTTTTAAGTTGTGCATTTCCTGGTGGCTCAGATAGTAAAAAAATCCACCTACAATGCAAGAAAACTGGGCTTGATCCCTAGGTCAGGAAGATCCCCTGGAGAAGCGAATGGCTACCCACTCCAGCATTCTTGGCTGGAGAATTCCAGAGACAGAGAAGCCTTGTGGGCTATAGTCCATGGGATCAGAAAGAGTGGAACACAACTGAGTAACTAAAACATACTTATTTACATCTCTATGAACAAATAACCTAGTTTATAAGCTTATTCATCTAATAAAAGAGTTCTATAATCTGTCTTGCCAAGGTTCTTTTGGAAGAGTTAGAGCTTCTGGGTATTGTAAGAAGCCCTGTTGGAGTAAATCTTTAATACAAATTATATATTAGAAAAAATTTTAATTCACTTTATAATCACAGGCCAAAATATCAATTCAAGTTTAACAACACTCTTGCTTTCTGGAATAAATGATTACAAATCACTGGTAATTTTATGAATCAATTTGAACACAATATTAAGAATTTTTACTATGTCCACAAATAAGTGTTTAATATTTACATCCCAAGAGATTATATATTTCATTTCTATTCTGATGGAGACTCAAATTTATTTCAAACATAGACATTCTACTCTGGTAAAGGAACCATTTGATCATAATGGTCTAATAAAAGACTGAAAAAGCCTGACATAGTTCTTTTCCCAAGCTCTTTTATTTCCTGTTTTACTTAAATTATTCCTTTGGAAAGCCAGATTTTAAAATACATTATCACTCTCTGACTTTTCCCCAACAAATTAAGTTGTCAAATATTTCTGTGAGATATATTTATATAAATGTTTATAAGCAAAACTAATGAACCAGAAAAACCAAGTTGCTAATAAATTTTACATATAATGATAAAACACAAAAATTTGAAACTTTTAGGAAAAGGAAGAAAAGTACTGAATTTATCTAGCTTTTCAAATTTGGCTTACAATTAAATAAAGAAATATGATATTATAATTTAGCAACTGGCCTAAAACAAGACACCAAAGTTCTTGTCCTAATAATGCCTCAAATCTAAGGATTACAGAGTGAGTATCAGCATGCCTTTTAACAGTCTTTCAAAATACTACCCATAGACAACTTCAGAAGGATGCCATTGGCAATAAAGAAAAGATTTCTCTAGATAATGTATAATATCAAACGCAAAAGAATGTGAAATATCAAAATATAAAGTAAGATTTTTAACCAAAGAAAATGTAAAAACTGAAGTAGCTAAGTCTAAATTAACTAACATTTACTCCTGTGTTATTCATATCCCTTGACTCCACATCCTCACCCCAAATTCAGCAGCTAGCACCCATTGCCTCAACAGAAAGAAAAATAATATTTATTCCTGGCTTTTGAATTTCAAAATCTTGGAATCTGAGGACAAAAGGAAAGGATTATTATGATGAAACAATTCATAAGAATCCTAGTAAAGCTAAGAAATTTAAAAATAAGAGTTCCTAGGACTGGACAGATCAGAGGTGAGAGGGCCTGCCTAAACACCAAGTCCAGATGTGTTTGGGTAAGTCTGTGCTCCAATTTCTGGAGAAGGAAATGGCAACCCACTCCAGTGTTCTTGCCTGGAGAATCCCAGAGACAGTGGAGCCTGATGGGCTGCCGTCTATGGGGTCACACAGAGTCGGACAACTGAAGCGACTTAGCAGCAGCAGTAGCAGGAATAATTTAGGAGAAGGCAGTGGCACCCCATTCCAGTACTCTTGCTTGGAAAATCCCATGGACGGAGGAGCCTGGTGGGCTGCAGTCCATGGGGTTGTTAAGAGTCTGACATGACTGAGTGACTTCACTTTCACTTTTCACTTTCATGCAATGAAGAAGGAAATGGCAACCCATCCCAGTGCTTTTGCCTGGAGAATCCCAGGGACGGGGGAGCCTGGTGGGCTGCCGTCTATGGGGTCGCACAGAGTCGGACACAACTGAAGCGACTTAGCAGCAGTAGCAGCAGCAGTGCTCCAATTTCTAGGCAAGGCCTGAGAAAGCAGCAAAACTCCAGAGTTTACTACATCTCCTGTGGTGCATGTGAGATGACTGTATGAAGTAGACAGTCTTCATGAGATGGTGTCTTAGACACCTGTGACACTAAGAGGCTCAGGAATACAGAATGCTTCCTGTGTTCCCAAAAACAATGGAGAAATGACTCAGAGAACTAGCTGCTTGGTAAAGCATGAGGAAGGACCCACAAATAACCAGTACAACCAAAGAGTAATGAGGTCATTCCATCAAATGCTGATATGGGCACCCATATTTTAAAGGGCCAGATGTGGTCTCCCAGTGATTTGTCTTATGAAAATCTGCCAGAATTTATCTTCAGTCCCAGATAAAGGCAGTTACTGAGAAGGAATGCCACAGTGACTAAAAGTATGGTTTTATCTTTCCATTAAATTGAGTCTCAAGTTAGAAATTTTAAATCTTACAGAAAAATAAAGCTAATATTTTGTACAAGTCTATATGTTGGGGCTGAGGGCAATACCTGCTAAATGGAATGAACTCTGTCTCATTCTGACTTAGGTCATGCATTGGCCTCAGGCAAGAGTTTAAATGGGGGTGGTACAAGATTGGAGCAGTGAAGTGGAGGAAACAAGCAATGGTAACCTTGCTATAGTTCTGCCTTAATCTCAAACCTCCTATATATAGTACTTCTGTGTGCCTCTTATTGAGCTACAATCAAATTTTGGGTTAAGAGTTTTACAGAAATTATCTCTTTCCTCACTGCAATTTTTTTTCTCATTAATAGGGTAGAGATGAAGAAATGGAAATTTAGAAAATTACAGTCATTCAAGTTCATACAATTAAAAGTGAAGATTTAAACCAGTTTCCCTGGCTCTGAGGACCATGCTATTTCTAACACCTACGTGTTGCCTCTAACAACAGAGTGCATATTGAATTTTCATGGAAATGTAACTAATGGGGGATGGGGTGGGAAATAATACTAGAACTAGATTTGAGAAGAATCAGAATTTTCCACAGGAGTGTGTAAAAGAGGACTTCTGACTTTATGGGTAGGATGATGCCAATGAAGGGGTTTTTTTTCATTTACTCATTCAGTCAACAAATATTTTTGAGCACCTATGATATGTAAAATACTGTACTCCAAACAGGGTTATAACTGTAAGTGCCCACAGTGGAAGGCACTCTAGTACCAGATGCTTACTCAAGGTACGTACTGAGAACTATGTCCATCCTTCTTCTCACTACTCTGTTCTGGAAATCAGAACTGCTTCAGACTACCTGGAGTAAGCAGGCAAGGGGCAGAGAGAGCACACTCACTGCCTGAAGAAGGAGGAGAACTGATGACTTGTCTCCTGAGTAGTCTCCCTGCCTCCAGTCTCTCCTCTTTTTCCTACACATTATTCCTTCTTTTTGCCAGGAAATACTGTTTCTAATACATATATTTTACCAGTTAAACTATACCATTTAAATATCCTACTTGCTTGCCTGATCCCATACAATGAAGTTCATGGTCTTTAGCATGAATTCAAGGCCCTTCACTGTCTTTTCAGGCTTCCATCCTCCAATTTGTCCTGCTTTTCAACTACACTACACTATTCTCTTTGTGCAAGCTGTATCCCACTGTCTAAATGCCCTTCTCAACCTTCTATTTTGGGCATTTTTCATATGTCCCAAGATTCTAACTCCTCTAGGAAACCTTTCAGGAGTCCTCTCTGCTTGTGAAATCAATAATTCCTCCTTCTGATTCCAGATAGCTATTCCCTTACAATTCTATGAAATGTAGACATAACTTATTTTCATCAATTATGTCAAATGGACAACACTGATCAGAAAGACTGAGAGGGGAAAAAGTCTGTTAGATTGAAGGAGTGAAAGTATCAGAGTTAGAAGAAATGGAATGTATGAAGTCAGTGAATTTAGAGGAACATGTATAGTTCAGAAAGAACTTACAGAGGAACATATTAAAAGTAAAAACTAAAAAAAAGAGGGAGAAGTTGAAGAATATTTACAAATATATGACCAGAAAATTAAAGTGTCCTAAGAACACTATTATATGCCATGGAGCACCTGGGGTTGAAATTCTCAAGGTTCATAGTCAGTTTTCTTGTTAACAGACATCTGTGCCATGCCACAGACATTAGGATGGGAGAAAACCACACACTAACAAATTCATAATGAAAGGTATGCATAGCTATAAGGTATGTATAGCTATACATAGTCTGGTTATCGTCATCTTTTTGAAAAGGTCTGGAGAGAGGTTTGGAAGAATTTGTGTCCCCCTTTCCCCACAAAATACAATTAGATCCTGAAGGATGGATTTTGGATCATATATTATGGCATGAATCATGAGTCATGTACAGATATGAAAGTTGGAACATGAAGAAGGCTGAGCACCAAAGAATTGATGCTTCTGAACTGTGGTGCTGGAGAAGACTCTTGAGAGTCCCTTGGGCAGCAAGGAGATCAAACTTGTCATTCCTAAAGGAAATCAACCCTGAATATTCACTGGAAGGACTGATCCTGAAGCTGAAGCTACAATACTTTGGCTACCTGACAAAGTGCTGATTCATTGGAAAAGACCCTGATATTGGGAAAGCATGAGGGAAGGAGGAGAAGGAGGTGGAGGATGAGATGGTTGGATGGCATCACCAACTCAATGGACATGAGTTTGAACAAACTCTGAAAGGTGGTAAAGGACAGGGAAGCCTGGTATGCTACAGTTCACGGGGTCACAAAAAGTTGGATGTGACTTAGTAACTGAGCAACAACTATTATGATATAACTTTTCAGTCTGCAAGCCCAAGATATTTTCTGGAAACAGTGCATCCTATCACTCTTCCATGTGCTTTGTTGATGTGGATAATGTCAAGTCTTTCCACCTATGCTGTCTCATCTATTCTACTCATCAGCCTTATTGCCTGGAAAAAAACTTCAAGCTAGATTTTGACTTTGAGCATTTTATACACATTATTTATTTCTTTAGCTCAACTGGAAAGTTGCAGAAGTCCATTTCCCAGTGACTTAGGTTAGGGATTGGAAAGGTTATGTCAATTCACAAAGATTTCTCAAGGAATCTGCTACATTGGGCAGGGTTTTTCCCGTTTCTGCAGAGACACTGTTAACACAACTTGACCTGCACTGAGAGAATTTCAGGGAGACTAGAATAGTGTTTGGCATGAAAAATGAAGAAACAGACTAATCCAATCTCCACAATGGGGTGTCAAAAAGAAATGCAACATTTATTTATACTAGTAAATGTTTGATTTATTACAGCAACAGTTTCAGAAATGGACAGAAACTTTCATGACTCTGAAAGAATCTGGGGAGAGATGCATAAATATATAGAACTAGAATCATCTCTGGAAGTGGAGGAAAGGGGAAAGCTGCCCAAGGGCTACAACAAGAAGGTGATGAGTGAATCAAAAAGGACCAGGAAGAGAAGAAAGCTTGTACACTCTAGCAGATCAGTACAGCAAACTCTGCCCAGGCCATTTGAGTAGTGGAAATGCAAAGTAGCAGTTAACCCAAGGGAAGTAGTAGTCATGCCATGTCACGAGGAGAGACCTTCAAGGACAAAACAGGGGAAGACTTTGCCCCTTTTTCCCTGGTACCCAAAAAAGAAAGTGATTGCAAACCATAGTTTGCAAACTATGGCCACTGGAAAATATCTACCTCTGTCTCTATGTCAAGGCTGTCTCTCTGGATATTGTTCCCAGGATTGATCCCAAGATGATGAATCAAAGATGATAATCAGAATCTCTAGCAGTTGATTGAGGACTAGCATCTGAATCACTGGACTGTCCTAATCAAGGACATTGAAGATAAGAGAGTGGCTAAAGAAGGTGAGACACTGCATAAGATAGCCTACATCTTTGACAGTTGACCTGCTTATGTACAAGAATACAGAAGGAATCTGAGAACTGTAGCAATAAAAGGCTAAAAAGACAAGGGAAAGTGGATGAATGCCAAATGTTTTAAGAGGTGAGAGTGGGGAAATGCTGGGCTTTTATTGACCCTCTAAGAAGGAACAACCTAAAAAAACATTAGTTTCAGTAAAGTGTTTTAAAGTAAAAGTTTTGAAACTTGAAGTGCAATGCTAGCATGTCGACATATGGCACAAACCAACACAATACTGTAAACTAAGTGAAGAAAAAGTTGCTCAGTCATGTCTGACTCTTTGTGACCCCATGGACAGTATATATAGTCCACAGAATTCTCCAGGTCAAAATAATGGAGTGGGTAGCCATTCCCTTCTCCAGGGCACCTTCCCAACCTAGGGATTGAACCCAGGTCTCCCACATTACAGGTGGATTCTTTACCAGCTGAGCCACCAGGGAAGCCCAAAAATACTAGAGTGGGTAGCCTATCCCTTCTCCAGAGGAACTTTCCAACCCAGGAATCAAACTGGAATCTCCTGCAATACAGGTGGATTCTTCCAGCTGAGCTACCAGGGAATCCCATATTATCCACCAATTGAAAGTAAATTGGTGGATAACATGAAAAATAAATGTTCATAAAAAAGACAAAATCTTATGCCTTAGGAAACTTTTTTTTTTTTTTTAAATGTGTATGGCTTAAATCTCTCTCCCTGCAGATAGCAAACTAGCATTTGAGACTGTGTAAATGTCCTAAAGAGAGCCAACTTGGTCCAATTAATCTTCCGAGTTTCATTGTTTTGAAACTTTTCTTTTAGTAAAAATATAGTGAAGTGTTTCTGAAACTTCTTTATTAAACAAACCAGGTAGAAAGATTAGAATTTGGCCTATGTTTATAAGAATTTTTAAAGCTATGTTTTTTTGTTTTTTTTTAATTTTCTGGATGGACCTTTGTCAACCAACATGGCCTGTTCTATCACCCTCCGGTTGAATACCAGCCATGTGTACAATGACACATTTGAACAAGGAATGATGAAATCAGTAATCTTTGCTTTGAACATGGTTAATATTTCACTATTATTTTGGCAGTGATTAACCAACAGTTTCATCTGCTTTTTAAGGCCACATACAATAAACTGTTATTAGTAACGGAAAAGAAAAAAATGAACTGAAGTGATCTTGAAACAACTGATCTACTGATCTCTTGTTATTAATTGACTCGTTCCTAAATTACTATTTTTTGTGTGTTTGGCTTAAGTTGGTTTTTAGAAGTGTGACTCATGAAATAGCAGCACAAAAATAGGTAAAGGTAGAAAATCTTCCTATAACACAGAAATGCAATGGCATTATATGTTTAATAATGGTTATCCCAGAATTATTCTTCAAGGTTGAAATTCTGGGAAAAAATTCTTTGAATATGGTTTTGCAGTCTAGGTTTGAGCTAGGGAATCTATGGCTTCTAAATAAAAGAAGTCCTGGCCAGTCGTCCCACCATCTGTAATAAAGTATGATGTTTAAGAGATTTACAACTACAAACTGGAAAGGCCCTTTACTTAGGAAATTTAAACTATTAAAAAAATCAAAATTTTAAGTTAATTTAAAGCTAAAGAATGTGAAAATGGCAGAAATATCTATTATAATATATAAATTAGATACTTTTAATTGGAAGATTTCTTTAGCTAATTTTCCAACTGAATAGATAAGTATCTTTTTTGAAGGAAGAATAGATTAATTTGTATAAATTTAATTTTAAAGGAAGTTATACAATGAAACAATTTAAAATAAAAATTAAAAAATGTGAAGAGAACACATTGGTCATAGCAAAACATCCTTTTACAACAATCCAAGAAATGACTCTACACATGGATTTCACTGGATGGTCAATACTGAAATCAGATTGATTATATTCTTTTCAGCCAAAGGTGGAGAAGCTCTATACAGTCAGCAAAAACAAGACCTGGAGCTGATTGTGGCTCAGATAATGAGTTCCTTATTGTAAAATTCAGTTCCTTATTGCAAAAAAAATAAATTGCAATTAAATTGAAGAAAGAGAAACTTAGGCCATTTAGGAATGATCTAAATCAAATCCCTACTGATTAGACAGTGGAGGTGATGAAGAGATTCAAGTGACTAGATCTAGTAGACTGAATGCCTGAGGAACTACGGATGGAGGTTTGTAACACTGTAAAGGAGTCAGTGACTAAAAAACATCCCAAAGAAAAAGAAACACAAGAAGGCAAAATGGTTGTCTGAGGAGGCCTTACAAATACCTGTGGAAAGAAGAGAAGCAAAGGAAAGGGAGAAAGGGAAAGATATACCCAACTGAAAGCAGAATTCCAGAGAATAGTAAGGAGGGATAAGAAGGACTTCTTAAATGAACGGTGCAAAGAAATAGAGGTGAACAATATAATGGGAGAAACTAGAAATCTCTTCAAGAAAATTGGAGAAGTCAAGGGAACATTTCATGCAAGAATGGGCAAGATAAAGGACAGAAACAATAAGGACCTAACAGAAGCAGAAGATATTAAGAAGAGGTGACAAGAATACACAGAACTATGCAAGAAAGATCTTAATGACCTGGATAACCATGATGATGTGGTCACTCATCTAGAGCTAGACATCTTGGTTTGTGAAGTCAAGTGGCCTTTAGGAAGCATTACATGAACAAAGTTAGTGGAGGTGATGAAATTCCAGTTAAGCTATTTCAAATCCTAAAAGATGACGCTGTGAAAGTTCTGCACTCAATATTCCAGAAAATTTGAAAAGCTCAACAGTGGCCACAGAACTGGAAAAGGTCAGTTTTCATTCCAAAAAGAATGTTCAAACTACTGCACAACTGCACTCATCTCATACGCTAGCAAAGTAATGCTCAAAATTCTCCAAGCCAGACTTCAACAGTACATGAACTGTGAACTTCCAGATGTTCAAGGTGGATTTAGAACAGCCAGAGAAACCAGAGATCAAATTGCCAACATCAGTTGGACCATGAAAAAAGCAAGAGTTCCAGAAAAACATCTATTTCTGCTTTATTGACTATACCAAAGCCTTTGACTGTGTGGATCACAACAAACTGTGGTAAATTCTTAATGAGATGGGAATACCAGACCACCTTGCCTGCCTCCTGAGAAATCTATATGCAGGTCAAGAAGCAACAGTTAGAACTGGACATGGAACAACAGACTGGTTTCAAATAGGAAAAGGAGTCCATCAAGGCTGTATATTGTCACCCTGCTTATTTAACTTACATGCAGAGTATATGAGAAACACTGGGCTGGAGGAAGCACAAGCTGGAATCAAGATTGCTGGGAGAAATATCAGTAACCTCAGATATGCAGATGACACCACTCCTATGGCAGAAAATTAAGAGGAACTGAGGAGCCTCTTGATGAAAGTGAAAGAGGAGAGTGAAGAAAGCTGGCTTAAAACTCAACATTCAAAAAACAAAGATCATGGCATCCAGTCCAACCACTTTTGGCAAATAAATGAGGAAATAATGGAAATAGTGACAGACTTTAGTGTTTTGTTTTGTTTTTTTTTTTTGAGGGGGGCTCCAAAGTCACTGCAGACGGTGACCATGAAAATAAAAGACACTTACTCCTTGGAAGAAAAGCTATGACCAACCTAAACAGCATATTAAAAAGCAGAGACACTACTTTGCCAACAAATGTCCATTTAGTCAAAGCTATGGTTTTTCCAGTAGTCATGTATGGAAGTGAGAGTTGGACTATAAAGAAAGCTGACTGCCAAAGAACTGATGCTTTTGAACTCTGGTGTTGGAGAAGACTCTTGAGAGTCCCTTGGACTTCAAAGAGATCCAGGCAGTCAATCCTAAAGGAAATCAGTCCTGAATATCCATTGGAAGGACTAATGTTGAAGCTGAAAGTCCAATACTTTGGCCACCTGAAAGTGAAGAACTGACTCCTTGAAAAAGACCCCGATGCTGGGAAAGATTGAAGACAGGAGGAGAAGGGGACAGCAGAGGATGAGATGGTTGGATGGCATCATGGACTTGACAGACATGAGTTGAGCAAGCTTTGGGAGTTGGTGATGGACAGGAAAGCCTGTACTCCATAGGGTCGCAAAGAGTTGGACATGACTGAGTGATATATATATATATATTTCTTTATCAGATTCTCTTACATTACAGTTTATTACAAGATATTGAATATAGGCCACAGTGCTATATAATAGGTCCTTGTTGTTTATCTATTTTATGCATAGTAGAGTGTGTCTGGTAATCCCAAACTTCTAGTTTATCTGAAGGACACCAGGCATTCCAGATGAGTGATTTCACTTTGGTAGCCATAAGTTTGTTTTCTAAGTCTGTGGGTCTATTTCTATTTTGTAAATAAGTTCATTTATCTCATTTTTTTATAGTTCACATATACATTACATCATACGATATTGTCTTTCTCTATCTGATGTACTTCATTAGTATGATAATCTCTAGGTCCATCCATGTTGCTGCAAATGGCATTATTTCATTTTTATGACTGAGTAATATTTCACTGTGTTATATACACATGGCATACTTATTTTATTTTCAGGAAGAGGAAGAGGGGAGTGAAGACTAGGCAGGGGAGAAAGAGTATGAATAGGAGAAAGAGTATAAATAGGAGAAAGATTATGAATAGGAGAAAGAGAAAATTATATATATATCAGTTCAGTTCAGTCGCTCAGTCGTGTCCGACTCTTTGCGAACCCATGAATCACAGCACGCCAGGCCTCCCTGTCCATCACCAACTCCTGGAGTCACTCAGACTCACGTCCACCGAGTCAGTGATGCCATCCAGTCATCTCATCCTCTGTCATCCCCTTCTCCTCCTGCCCCCAATCCCTCCCAGCAACAGAGTCTTTTCCAATGAGTCAACTCTTCGCATGAGGTGGCCAAAGTACTGGAGTTTCAGGCAAAGTAATGTCTCTGCTTTTGAATATACTATCTAGGTTGGTCATAACTTTTCTTCCAAGGAGCAAGCGTCTTTTAATTTCATGGCTGCAATCACCACCTGCAGTGATTTTGGAGCCCCAAAAAATAAAGTCTGACACTGTTTTCACTGTTTCCCCATCTATTTCCCATGAAGTGATGGGACCGGATGCCATGATCCTTGTTTTCTGAATGTTGAGCTTTAAGCCAACTTTTTCACTCTCCTCTTTCACTTTCATCAAGAGGCTTTTTAGTTCCTCTTCACTTTCTGCCATAAGGGTGGTGTCATCTGCATATCTGTGGTTATTGATATTTCTCCCGGCAATCTTGATTCCAGCTTGTATATATATATACAGACAAATTTATATATATTACTAAATGTAAGTATGTATGGATACATGTGTGTTTATATATATACACACACATATACACTACCTCCACAAAAGACCCATATTAACAGTGATAAATCAAGAAGCAATATGCATCCATTAGCACTTATACTGGCATTATCAGACCGAATCTGAAAATTTCTACAATCATGAATTCTTATAGCTATACTTTAGAAATGTATAACATAATACTAATTTTTTAATTCAAGAGCAAATATTAATGAAAATTATGAACTGTGTAGAATGAGCAATTATATCTTGTGAAAGTGAAGTTGCTCAGTCGTGTCCGACTCTTTGCGACCCCATGGACTCCAGCCAGGCTCCTCCGTCCATGGGATTCTCCAGGCAAGAACACTGAAGTGGGTTGCCATTTCCTTCTCCAGAGAATTATATCTTAACATATTGAAATTTGTGGAATGTAACCAAAGTAACATTCAGAGGGACATTTATAAGCCAAATACACTTATTATTAATCAAAAAGAACTGAAAGTAAATGACATAAGCTTTAGATTTAATACACATGAAAAAATGCACAAAATAAATAAAATGTTAGACATAGAGATTCTCCACCAGATCCCTCTTCAAGGAAAGATTTTCTGTTCAGGGTCAGAAAGGAAGAGTGGTCAGAAGGCAGCCTGCCAGTTTCTTCAAGGTCCCCCTCAGGTACGAAGAGCCCCCTTGTCTGAGGCCACATTTTCCCAGAGTAGCCTACATCTGGTGACTGAGGAAAGTGGGGTATAAAGACCCATTTTACCCAGTGAAGACCAACTCTGAAGGGAAATCCCCGTATCAGAGCTCTGACAGGTTGGCCAGTTGGCCGAGGTTTTGTTAGTAGAATTATGCTTGCCTCAAAAATGAACTGGGGACCATATAATCTATTTTTATGCGTCAAAAGAGCTTGTCTTTTTTTAAGGTTAGTTAGAATTCACCCCATCTAGGCCTGATACTTTGTTTTGGGAGTAGATCAGCTACATTTATGTTTATTACTCCATTTTTATCATCCTAAACTGGGTCTTTCTTGTTCTGCCAGTTTTAATTTTCTCATTTTTTTGTCTATTTGTTTTGCAAGAGAGGGGAGCAGGTAGAGAAAACACTGCATTTCATCTAGTGTGTAAAATGTATTAGCATAAAGTTGACTATATCTGTCTCTGTAGTTTTGTCCCTTTTTAATTCTTAATGTTGTTTGACCTTTATAAATTTTGTGATCAGGTTTACCTAAATTTTATCTATTTTATTTTTCATTTTAGCTTTGTACAGACTCAATTTTTCATTCCATTATTTGTATCAATTGTGAACTGTGTGTATGCTTAGTCATTCAGTCATGTCGAACTCTTTGTGGCCCCATGGACTGTAGCCTGCAAGGCTCCTGTGCTTATCCTATGGAATTTTTCAGTCAAGAGTATTGGAGTGAGTGCCACTTCCTACTCCAGAGGATCTTTCCAACTCAGGGATCGAACCCATGTCTCCTGCATTGGCAGGTGGATTCTTTACCACTAGCCCCGCCTGGGAAGCCCAAATGTGAACTGAAGAGAGACAAAGTAGAATTGAGCAGAAGAAGTAATAGTGAAATTTTGAAGGTATCCCATTAAAGCTGGAAATAAGATCAAGATGACACAGCCTGTTCAACATTGTAATATAAGCTCCAGCTGATACAATAAGATCTGGAGCAGGAATGATGAATAATAAATGAAGAAGTATAAGGAAAGATTGGAAAGTAAAGATAAAGCTGTCCATTTGTGAGAACAATATAACAGTCAATCTAGGAAATACAAGAGAATTGAAGGACAAGCTTACTCACAATAGCAACAGAAACCACAAAGTACTTAGGAAAAGATCTAACAGGAAATGCAAGATATTTGTGGAAAAAACTAAAAAACTCTTCTGAAAAACATAAGAGTTTGCTAGGTGTAAACATAACATATTTTTAGGCAGGAAGGTTGCTTAGTGAAAAGATATCAATAGTCCCAGGATTAGCTTATTAATTCAATGCAGTGTAATCAAAATACCATAAGAGCTTTCAGCAAGTTTTTGACAGAGACTGTTCTTAAGATACAGTGAAAAAAAAAAGCTATAATCATTTTTAATGCAAATAAAGGAGATATCTACCTACACCAGACAAGTTCTGAAATCAAAGTAATTAAAATAATATGGTCTAGGTGCAGGAACAAAGAGATCAATGAAACACGACAGAGCATCCTTAAACTGAATCATGTATGTAAATAAGGGAACATAAAATACGATAAATGTGATAACTTCAATCATGTTCATTCCAAACTTCAGAATATTACCCTCAGTATAAAAAAATATGATCAGAAATTTGCAAGTAAATATGATTATGGTTTTGAGGTAATGGGTGATCTTCTTCAGCATAACACAAGAAAGTAAGTCCTACAGTTAAAAAATATCTATTTTTAAGGATAGCTTAAAATAAAAAAGAGAAGTAAATATTTACAATATATATAATAACCTAATATATAGCAGTTAAAATTAAAATATATTAGTAATATGAATTCGAACATATCTTTTCTAAGACATATTGTGAAATCAAAGCAAGTTGTAGATAAACACCAAAAAACAAAACTGCATGTCTTTATGCATGCATGTATGTTTTGGTAAATGCAAAGGAAAAAATCTGGAAGGAATACATCAAAGGGATAACAGAGTTTATTTCTTGGGGAGAGGGTACTGAATAATGATTTACAGGTAGTAGTGAGGTAGGCAAAATAACAGGCCCCAAATATGTCCATGGCCTAATTCTTGGAACCTGTGAATATGTTAGATTACATAGCTAAAGAGATTAAGATTACATATTGAATGAAGGTTACTAATCAATGATCTTAAAATATGGATATTATTCTGGATTATCCAGTGAACCAAATGTAATTACAAAGGTGGAAGAGGGAGGTAGAAGAGAGAGAACCAGAGAGAGAGCAACATGAGAAGGATTTGGCTTGAGGTTGCTGTCTTGGAAGATGGAGGAAGGGGCTATAGGCCAAAAAATGTGGATGGTTCTAGAAGCTGGAAAAGGCAAGGAAATGAATTCTCCCCTAAGGCCTCCAAAAGGAACACAATCCTGCCAACACCTTGGTTTTACTCTAATGAGACCCATTTCAGGCTTCTGACTTCCAGAATTACAAAATGTGTTTGTAATGTTTAAGCCACTAAATTTGTAGTAATTTTTATGACAGAAAGGAAACTAATACAAGTGGTAAAAAAAAGAAAAAGTTTGCCTTGCCTGTAATATGTCAGCTTTTAAATGTAGAAAACTAATTGATGTGTAATTTCAAATTATGTATAAACTTATTCATGTGTAATTTCTTTTTCTAGAAAAAGGAAAAGGTAGTAGCTAGATGCCACTGGATGGTACTCAGTATGCAGATATGACTATTTTGTGCTTATTTGTGTTATTTGTTCATTTAATGCTAATGCAATATGACATAATTGGCACTGATTATCATAAAAGAGGAATGTCAACCTAAGCAGTAAAGGAGTTTTGAGGTTCAATCTGAAGACCTGTGCATTCTACAGCTGGTCTCAAGATACTACAGTTCAGTTTTTCCACTTCACACCTCAATATCTATTATAGATAGATAAATTGTGTGAAAAATTACCTAGTGTTGTATCTGTTGATTTCTTTGTCAGCAAAGCACAAACTATCAAGAAAAAACAGTTTAAAGACCACATGCAATTTAAGAACGTGGAAACATTTTGGTTCATTTGTTTTCTCAACACTTAGATGTTAAGCAAGGGACAAAGACAAATCCAGGTCCAAATGCTTTAGTGAACAAGTGGTGCTGGTTTTTAGCATCAGCACAATCTATCCCCACTCTGAAGCTATAACTTGAGCAGCTGCTGTGCTTTGTGAGGCTGCAACCTAATTCATTTGATAATTAAAATTACCAAATCCAGGCTTTGCTGACTACAGAGTTCAAAAGAACAGCATGGAAGGAAGATCTACTGAGAACTTCAGAATCCATCAGTAAACTCTTGAAGGAGTTTAAAGAACTAAACAACTTTGACTGAAAAAGCAATAGTTTTTGTCATTTATACATGTATGCAAGATTTATATTCTCCTTATTCTAAAACAAGTACTTGAGAAAAGTTATAAATATGCAATTAGGAGCCAAACAAGTTGCTAAAAGGAAAGTGATAGATGTTACTATACCAACTTGAGAGGAGTTAGCGAAATTGGGAGCACTATATTTACTCTGGATTTCCTGGCAACTAAAACAAAAAAAGAAAAGCTCTGAAATGGCACTATTAGAAATGTTCATTTCTTTCCAATTTTCTTATTGTTTGATAGAAGAAATCATACCAGTCATTTTTTCTGAGATAAAATTTCACTTGGCACTAATGTTAAGGGAGAATTTGTGGCATATAAGTGCAAAACACTGGGTAAATCAGTGTATACGTTTGTCAATCAAGTAGCCATCTATAAGATAGACTGTATACATAATACCAAATCTTCACTCCATGAAATTATTTCCCCAGAGTGTTGGGATAATACCATTCAGCTATTCAGGTTTCAAATATTTTAGACAAGCAGCCCCAACCCTTTTGGCACCAAAGACCAGTTTCACGGAAGACAATTTTTCCACAGACTTGGAGCAGGGATAATAATTTCAGGATAATTCAAGCACATTGGAGAGCAGCTGTAAATACAGATGAAGCTTCACTTGCTCACATGCCAGTCATCTCCTTCCTTGCAGGAGTGCTGGACAGAGGATGGAAGGTGAAGCATGAAGTCTAAAGAACAAGGCAAAGAGTTAGGGCATGAGGTAATGAAGGCCGAAACCAAAATGTTAACAATTAGGCTAACTAGAAAGAGCTATAGGTAGAGATAATTTTGACATAAGATTTACTGGAGCTTAGTGTTATATAATGAAATATGGCAGTAGAGAGAAAACACCAGTGTTGGGAACACAAGGAGGGAGTAGGAAAGCTAATATGTGGTTAACTACAAGCCCTGACTCAAAAGTTGAACTCAAATTTATGCACTTGAAATATAATGTTTCAAAAACTCCAAGTTCAGTGGCATAACAACAAATTATCCAATATCAAGCCCTTGAATTATTCACGGTAGTGATATCCAACCATTTTGTTATAATTATATTTGAATACAGTAACTCAGAGGAAAAGTGATGGTATGTTTACAGACAAATAAAAAGGCGTAAATAATAATCACTAAATGAAAAATGGGCAAATATTTAAGAGAGTATGTGCAGATGAGTTTTATAGCCAGGAATTATGTGAAAGAAGATGAAAGAACAAGGAATTAGTAGTAATAAGGGAAAAGAAGAATCAGAGCTATAGGTTCATAATTTCTACAAAGGAATCTAATTGAGTTGCCAGCAAAATTCTTTCTGAGTTACCTAGATTAGGGCTCCCCACAAAGGTGACCTAAAACCAGCTACTTGATGAGGTTTTGGCAAGTGGGAATTAAAGTGTACTGGATACTGAAATTATCATCTCCATCTCTATGAAGAAGATTATTGGAGGCCAGGACAATAAAAGGAAGGGATTCAGGCAGTCTACCATTTAAACTTAAGTTGACAGGTAAGAGAGGAGAAACTTAAGACAATGCCAAATTTTAAACATAAATGACTGGGAGAATAATGATGTTATTAGCATAAATAGCAAACTCCAGGAGGAAGTTTGGTTTGGAGAGGAACATGAGTTTAAATTTAAACCAACTGAATGTGAAATGGCAGCAGGCCACCCAAGTGAAAATTTAGTGAAGTCAATTGAACACCTAGACCTGAAGCCCACAGGACAGGACAGGACTTTAAGAGATCAATAAAGCTTTGGAAATCAGTTTCAAAGGAAGGATATTAAAGCCATGAAATTCTAAGGTTAAAAAAAGAGAAAAGATAGAAGAGGGTCATGGAAAAAGCCTAAGGAAGTTCCACATAAGCAGCAGAAATAGGATAAAGAGTCTTAAAAGAGGCTGATGAAATATTTGAGAGGCATTAAGAGAACAAAAACAAAGACATCAATAAAGAAGCTTGTAAATATGAGAAGTGGTGAATACAATCAAAATAAACTGAAAGGGTGAAGACTGAGGAAAGGTCACTGTAATAACTTGGATCTAGATGCAGCTAAATGGTTTATACAAAGGCATTTTTTTTCTCTTACATTAGTAATCTAGAGGACAATGATCCTGTTTTATAAGGTTGTTAGGAATCCAATCTCTTTATTGCTCCTAGGATATTGCTCTCTTCTGTATGGTTCTTGATGGCTTCTCACAGTATTCACATCCTAGGAAACCATATGAAGAAAGAGAAGCTACGAGGTGTGACCTCGAAGGGATATACATCACTTCCCTTCACGTTCTTTTGACTAGAACTATTGACTTGGCTACAGTTAGCTGAAATGTAGGCTATAGCTGAATATTTATGTATATAACTAAAAATTCTATCATAATTGAAGAAGAGGAGGGCAAATATTCACTGTCACTGTCAGTGAATTTCCTTGAACTTCACTCTGATTTAGATGACCATTCTCCATATTCTCAAAATAAATGGTCCTAGTATTTACCACATTGATCTGAATTATTTTGTTTAGATATTTTTCTTTTCAATAATAATACATAATAAATAAATCAATAATATTTGATGAATGGATGAAACAGACAACAATAAAAGTAGATACTGTATTGGTACAACTTTTATAATTTAAGACAAAGAATGAAAAAATATTTCCTCTAGTGAATGTACAAATGTTCTGGAATTTTTTTAGGATACCATCAAAAACTTTTGTTTTGAAACTCCTTTGAAATAATTAACATAATAAGCTCTGTGACTTAGACAAGGAAGAAAAAATTTCAGAGGAGAAAACATCTAAATTGATTAAAACAATAAGTAAGTAAAGTACAGGTTGTTCAATATCCATTATGTGGATACACACAGTAAAAATCTGTGTCTGTGACTTGCAATTTTATTTATCCTTTACTAAAAGCTGCCCTAACCATGGATATTCTGATATAGGCAATACTGAACTTTTTCATGGGTAAAACTTAGTATAAGGGTATTTATTTAGATGTAATAGTATTTAGAATCTGTCACTAAGTGACACTTTTAAGTGAATGCAACACCATAAAATGTATATTTATGACTAGATTGACATGCAGATTTCAACTGGAAGGACCTCAGTTTGAGGTGAAAACAACTTTCACCTACAATCGTAAGTTGCCCTGAAATCAGGAGGTTCTTCTAGGTGAACAGCTAGCAGAGCCAACACTTGGCTTTCAATTATTTCTTTGCCCATCTGGAAATAAAAACCCTAAGCTCAAAAACTTTAAAACCAACTTGAAGACCCAGAAAAGACTTAGGGGCAAAACTAGGTTAAAGCCTGAAACCTATTTTAAGGAAAAAAAAAAATTATTCTGCAGTCAGTTGATAGTGTTCTATACAATGAATTAAAACAAAACCCATATGCAAAAACTAGCACTAGTAATATCCTTCCTAATATTGTAAAGATATGTCTTCTCAGCAGCCAAAGTTACAATGTCGAAATATTAAAGTCAGTCTCATTAAAGTTCAGAACAAATAGAGAGGTTCTGGAAAATTTGAGAAGCACATTAAGAAGTTGGAAGAAAAATATACAAACAGCTCATACAACTAAAAAAAGAAATCAAAAAATGGGCAGAAGATTTAAATAGACATTTCTCTGAAGACATCCAGATGGCCAATAGGCACATGAAAAGATGCTCATCATCGCTAATAATTAGAGAAAGGCAAATCAATGCCAATGAGGCAGCATGTCACAGAGGTCAGAATGACCATCATCAAAGTCTATAAATATTGAGTGCTGGAAGAGGGTAAAAAGGGAACTCTCCTACACTGTTGGTGGGAATGTAATTTGGCATAGCTAGTATGAAAAACAGTATGGAAGCTCCTTATAAAACTAAAAATAGCATGACCATATGATCCAGCAATCCCACACCTGGGCATATAATTGGAGAAAACTCTAATTTTAAAAGATACATGCATCCCAGTTTTCATAGTAGCAGTATTTTATAGCCAAGATATGGAAGCAACCTAAACGTTCACCAAAAGATGAATGGATAAAGAAGATGTAGTACATATATACAATGGAATATTACTCGGCCACAAAAAAAGAATGCAATAATGCCATTTGCAACAACAAGGATAGACTTAGAGATTGTCATATTGAATGAAGCAAGTCAGACAGAGAAAAACAAATGCCATGTAATACTGCTTATATGTGTAATCTAGAAAATTAACGTATTTACAAAACAGAAATAGAGTTACAAATGTAGAAAAACTTATAGTTACCAGGGGTAGGGGAGAGGGATAAATTGGGAGATTCAGATTGACATATACATACTACTATATATAAAATAGATAAGTAATATATATAGTAATACATATATAGATAGTAATAGATATATACCTACTGTATAGCACAAAGAACTGTACTCAATACTCTATAATGACCAATTGGGAAAAGAATCTTAGAAAGTGGATATATGCATATGTAGAACTGATTCACTTTGTGGTACACCTGAAACTAACACATTTTAAATAAACCATACTCGAATAAAAATTAGAGAAATAAATAAAAAGCTATTTCTAATTCAAAAAAAGAAGATGTGCTATATAATAAATATATGGTGGAATACTGTGAAAGTTGTTCATTCGTGTCTGACTCTTTGTAACTCTCTGTGACACTGTATAGTCCACGGAATTCTCCAGGCCAGAATACTGGAGTGGGTAGCCTTTCCCTTCTCCAGGGATCTTTCCAACTCAGGGATTTTACCAGGCTCTCCCACATTGCAGGTGGATTCTTTACCACCTGAGCCACAAGGGAAGCCCAAGAACATTGGAATAAGCAGCTTATCCCTTCTCCAGTGGATCTTTCTGACCCAGGAATCAAACCAGGATCTCTTGTATTGCAGGTGGATTCTTTTACCAACTGAGCTATCAGGGAAGCCCTGGTGGAATATTACCCAGCCATAAAAAGAATGAAGAAATGTCATTTGGGTTTTTTTTCCTCTATTTTTAAAAATTTATTTATTTTAATTGGAGGTTAATTACTTTACAATATTGTAGTGGTTTTGCCATACATCAACATGAATCCGCCACAGGTATACACATGTTCCCCATCCTGAACCCCCCTCTCTCCTTCCTCCCTGTACCATCTCTGGGTCGTCCCAGTGCACCAGCGCCAAGCATTCAGTATCATGCATCAAGCCTGGACTGCCGATTCATTTCATATATGACATTATACATGTTTCAATGTCATTCTCCCAAATCATCCCACCCTCGACTTCTCTCACAGAGTCCAAAAGACTGTTCAATACACCTGTTTCTCTTTTGCTGTCTTGCATACAGGGTTATCGTTGCCACCTTTCTATATTCCATATATATGTGTTAGCATACTGTATTGGTGTTTTTCTTTCTGGTTTACTTCACTCTGTATAACAGGCTCCAGTATCATCCACCTTAGTAGAACTGATTCAAGTGTATTCTTTTTCATGGCTGAGTAATATTCCATTGTGCATATGTACCACAGCTTTCTTATCCTTTCCTCTGCTAATGGACATCTAGGTTGCTTCCATGTCCTGGCTATTATAAACAGTGCTGTCATGAACATTGGGGTACACGTTTCTCTTTCTATTCTGGTTTCCTTGGTGTGTATGCCCAACAGTGGGATTGCTGGGTCGTATGCAGTTTTATTTCCAGTTTTTAAAGGCATTCCACACTGTTTTCCATAGTGGCTGTACTAGGTTGCATTCCCACCAACAGTGTAAGAGGGTTCCTTATTCTCCACACCCTCTCCAGCATTCATTGCTTGTAGACTTTTGGATAGCAGCCATTCTGACCATCATGAGATGGTACCTCATTGTGGTTTTGATTTGCATTTCTCTGATAATGAGTGATGTTGAGGATCTTTTCATGTGTTTGTTAGCCATCTGTATGTCTTCTTTGGAGAAATGTCTGTTTAGTTCTTTGACCCACTTTTTGATTGGATCTTTTATTTTTCTGGTATTGAGATGCATGAGCTGCTTGTATACTTTGAAGATTAATTCTTTGTCATTCTTCAATACTGAGTCAGTCATGCCCTTACTATTCCTCCCAAGGAAGCAACCCTAGGAACTACTGAGAAGGTGTGCCTCCCCACAGTGTCTGCCTTACTGAACAAACAAAAGCTACTGAAAATTGTTGAAATCAGAGCTGTCGGGTTTTGTTAGCATCCCAAGTCTTTTAGAGTCTGACTAAAAATTATGCAAATGACTAAAATCTAAGTTCCTAATAAACAGAGCAAGGAAAGAGATACCTGATGGAGAGTTTAAAAAGAAAATCCTGTCCTTCACCCCCACGTTCTCCTCCTTTATTTTATGTAGGTACAATAAGAAAAAGTTATTGGCAATCAATCATAAAAATTGCTGTTAATTATGTACCAGTGTTAGCTTTTGTTATTAGCTGTATCTCAGCCAAGTGAGCTTTCTGATCTAGCTTTCTGATTTGTAGTGTTATTCTTTAGCTTGTCACAATTAAAAAAAAAGTAAACTGGACTTCAATAAAAAAAGAAATTGAGGGGGCAATCTCAAGATGGCAGAGGAATAAGATGGGAAATCCACTTTCTCCCCCACAAATTCATCAAAAGATCAATTGAATCCTGAACAAATTCCACAAAACCACTTCTGAACGCTGGCAGAGGACACCAGGCACCCAGAAAGGCAGCCCAATCTCTTCAAAAGGAGCGGTTTGACTGCTGGCTTGATCGCTCACTCCCCTTTTGACTCTCCCTTTTCTCCTCCAGGTCACCTCTATCTCCTTCATCCCCCTTCTTTTCTCTGCATAGCTCTGTGAATTTCTCTGGGTGTTCTGGGCTGTGGAGCACTTATGGATTTGATTACTGGCTAGACGATCCTCTCCACTTTTGACTCCCTCTTTTCTCTCCCTAGTCACCTCTATCTCCCTCCTCCCTATTCCCTTTTCTGTATAACTCAGTGTATCTCTCTGGATGTTCCTGGCTGTGGAGAATTATTTCACCATTAGCCTAGGGGTTTTATCTTCTGTTCTGTGGAGAAGTCTTGAGACTGCTGTAAGAGAAGGACAAAAAGCCAAAAGCAGAAGGCTTAACTTCAGAACTTTAGAACATCAGAGAACTCCTGACTCCAGGGAACATTAATAGGCAAGAGCTCACCCAAAAGTCTACATACCTACACTGAAACCAAGCTATATCCAAGAGCCAATAAGTTCCAGTGCAAGTCACACCATGCTAATTCTTCAGCAAAACAGGAACACAACTCTGAACATTAAAAGACAGGCTGCTCAAAGCCATGCCAAACCCACAGACACCTCAATACTCACTAGTGGACACTTCATTGCACTCCAGAGAGCAGAGATCCAGCTTCACCTACCAGAACACAGACACAAGCTCCCCCAACCAAGTAACCTTGACAAACCACTGGTCCAACTCCCCCACCCACCGCAGGGAGCAGACTCCACAATTAAGAGGAACCACAAACTTTCAGCCTACAGAAAGCCAAAGACAGCAAAGTGAAAAGGCAGAGAAATTTTGTCATGTTCCTTCAGCAGGTGAAAGAACATGACAAAAACCCACCAAACTGAGCAAAAGAGGAGGAGATAGGGAGTCTACCTGAAAAAGAATTCAGAATAATGATAGTAAAGATGATCTAAAGTCTTGAAAACAAAATGGAGTTACAGATAAATAGACTAGAGACAAGGATTGAGACGATGCAAGAAATGTTTAACAAGGGCCTATAAAAAATAAAGAAGAGTCAATCACTAATGAATGATCCAATAACTGAGATTAAAAGCACTCTGGAGGGAACCAACAGTAGAATAACTGAGGCAGAAGAGAGGATAAGTGTGGTGGAAGATAGAATGGTGGAAATAAATGAAGCAGAGAGGAAAAAAGAAAAAAAAAAGAATTGAAATGAGGACAGAGACCTCATTCTGAGGACAGAAACCTCAAAGACCTCTGGGACAATGTTAAATGCCCCAACATTCAACTCATAGGTGTCCCAGAATAAGAAGACCAAAAGAAAGGGCATGAGAAAATACTTGAGGAGATAATAGTCAAAAACTTCCCTAAAATGGGCAAGGAAATAGCAACCCAAGTCCAAGAAACCCAGACAGTCTCAAAAAGGATAAACCCAAAAAGAAACACCCCATGACACATACTAATCAAACTAACAAAGATCAAACACAAAAATCAAATATTAAAAGCAGCAAGAAAAAAGCAACAAATAACACACAATGGGGTCCCAATAAGGATAACAGTTGATCTTTCAATAGAAACTCTTCAAGCCAGAAGGGAATGGCAGGGCATACTTAGAATGATGAAAGGGAAAAACCAACAACCAAGATTACTCTACCAAGAAGGATTTCATTCAGATATGAAGGAGAAATCAAAAGATTTACAGACAAGCAAAACCTGAGAGAATTCAGCACCACCAAACCAGCTCTCAACAAATGCTAAAGGATCTTCTCTAGACAGGAAACACAGAAAAGGTTTATAAAAATGAACCCAAAATAACAAAGTGAATGGTAATGGGATCCTACTTATCAATAATTACCCTTAAATGTAAATGGATTAAATGATCCAACCAAAAGACAAAGACTGGTCAAATGGATACAAAAACAAGACTCCTATATATGCTGTCTACAAAAGCCCCCACCTCAAACCTAGGGACACATACAGACTGAAAGTGAGGGGCTGGAAAAAGATATTTCATGCAAATGGAAATCAAAAGAAAGCAGAATAGCAATACTCATATCAGATAAAATAGGTTTCGAAATAAAGACCATGATAAGAGACAAAGAAGAATGCTACATAATGATCAAAGGATCAATCCAAGAAGAAGACATAACAGTTATAAGTATACATGCACCCAATATAGGAGCACCTCAATATGTAAGGCAAATTTCAAATCAAGTATGAAAGGAGAAATTAACAGTAACATAATAAGCATGGGGGACTTTAATACCCCATTCACACCTATAAGATCAACCAAATAGAAAATTAGCAAGGAAATACAAGCTTTAAATGATACTATGGACAAGTTAGACCTAATTGATATCTATAGGGCATTTCACCCCAAAATAATGGATTTCACCTTTTTCTCATGGAGTGAGAAGTGCACACAGAACATTTTCCAAGATAGATCACATACTGGGCCAAAACTCTAGCCTTGGTAAATTAAAAAGAAGAAGAAGCAGCTATTTCAAGCATCTTTTCTGATCAAAATGTGGTAAGATTAGATGTCAACTATAGGTAGAAAGACTATTAAAAATATATACATATGGAGGCTAAAAAACACACTTCTGAATAACCAACAGATCACAGAATAAATCAAAAAGGAAATCAAAATATGCATAATAGACAAATAAAAATGAAAACACAACAACCCAAACCTATGGGGTTCAGTAAAAGAGGTGCTAAGAGGGAGGTTCACAGCAATGCAAGCTTACCTCAATAAACAAGAGAAAAATCAAATAAACAACCTAATTTTACACCTGGAGCAACTAGAAAAAGAAGAAAATAACCCCAACGTTATAGAAGGAAAGAAATCGCAAAAATCAGAGCAGAAATAAGTGGAAAAAAAATGAAGGAGGCTATAGCAAAAATCAACAAAACTAGAATCTGGTTCTTTGAGAAGATAAACAAAATAAACAAACCATTAGCCAGACTCATCAAGAAAAAAAGGGAGAAGAATCAAATCAATAAAATTAGAAATGAAAATGGAGAAATCTCAACAGACAACACAGAAATACAAAAGATCATAAAAGACTACTATGAGCAATTATACACCAATAAAATGGACAACTTGGAAGAAATGGACAAATTCTTAAAAAAGTATAACATTTCAAAACTAAACCAGGGAGAAAGAAAATTTTAACAGGCCCATCACAAGCATGGAAATCAAAACTGCAATCAAAAATCTTCCAACAAACAAAAACTCAGGACCAGATGGTTTCACAGGTAAATTCTACCAAAAATTTAGAGAAGAGCTAACACCTATCATACTCAAATTCTTACAGAAAATTTCAGAGGAAGGTAAACTCCCAAATTCATTCTATGAGGCCACCATATCCTAATACCAAAACCAGAAAAAGATGCCGATGCCACACAAAAAAAAAGAAAACTACAGGCCATTATCACTGATGAACATAAATGCAAAAATCCTCTACCAAAATGCTAGCAAACAGAATATAATAACATATTTAAAAGATCATACATGACACCAAATGGGCTTTATTCCAGGGATGCAAGGATTCTTTAATATTTGTAAATCAATCAATGTGATACACTATATTAACAAATTGAAAGATTAAAATCATATGATTATCTCAATAGATGCAGAGAAGGCCTTTGACAAAATTCAAAAAACTCTATAGTAAGCAGCAATAGAAAAAACATACCTCAACATAATAAAAGCCATATACAACAAACCAACAGCAAACATTATCCTCAATGGTGAAAAAATTGAAAGTTTTCTGTAAAATCAGGAACAAGAAAAGGGTGCCCACTCTCACCAGTAGGATTCAACATAGTTTTGGAAGTTTTAGCCACAGTAATCAGAAAAGAAAAAGAAATAAAAGGAATCCAGATTGGGAAAGAAGTAAAACTCTCACTGTTTGCAGATGACAGATCCTCTACACAGAAAACCCTAAAGACATCACCAGAAAATTATAAGAGCTAATCAATGAATATAGTAAAGCTGCAGGATGTAAAATTAATACATTAATTCCTTACATACCTATACACTATCAATGAAAAAATAGAAAGAGAAATTAAGGAAACAATCCCATTCACCATTGCAATGAAAAGAATAAAATACTTAGGAATAAATTTACCTAAAGAAACAAAAGACCTATATATAAAAAACAATAAAACACTGATGAAAGAAATCAAAGATGACACAAATAGATAGAGATATAGACCATGTTCGTGGACTGGAAGAATTAATATACTGAAAATGAGTATACTACCCAAAGCAATCTACAGATTCAATGTAATCCCTATCAAGCTACCAATGGTATTTTTCTGAGAACTAGAAAAAATAATTTCATAATTTTTATGGAAACACAAAAAACCTCAAATAGCCAAAACAATCTTGAGAAAGAAGAATGGAACTGGATGAATCAACCTTCCTGACTTCAGACTATACTACAAAGCTACAATCATCAAGACAGTATGGTACTGGCACAAAGGCACAAATATAGATCGATGGAATAAAATAGCCCAGAGATAAATCCATGAAGCTATGGACACCTTATCTTTGACAAAGGAGGTAAAAATATACAATGGAGAAAAGACTATCTCTTTAACAAATGGTGCTGGGAAAACTTGTTCAGTTCAGTTCAGTCACTCACTCTTGTCCAACTCTTTGCAACCCCATGAATCACAGCACGCCAGCCCTCCCTGTCCATCACCATCTCCTGGAATTCATTCAAACTCATGTCCATTGAGTCAGTGATGCCATCCAGCCATCTCGTCCTCTGTTGTCCCCTTTTCCTCCTGCCCCAAATCCCTCCCAGCATCAGAGTCTTTTCCAATGAGTCAACTCTTCGCATGAGGTGGCCAAAGTATTGGAGTTTCAGCTTCAGCATCAGTCCTTCCAATGAACACCCTGCACTGATCTCCCTTAGGATGAACTGGTTGGATCTCCTTGCAGTCCAAGGGACTCTCAAGAGTCTTCTCCAACACCACAGTTCAAAAGCACCAATTCTTTGGTGCTCAGCTTTCTTCACAGTCCAACTCTCACATCCATACATGACTACTGGAAAAACCATAGCCTTGACTAGATGGACCTTAGTCGGCAAAGTAATGTCTCTGCTTTTCAATATGCTAAGTTGGTCATAACTTTTCTTCCAAGAAGTAAGCGTCTTTTAATTTCATGGCTGCAGTCACCATCCACAGTGATTTTGGAGCCCCCCAAAATAAAGTCAGCCACTGTTTCCCCATCTATTTCCCATAAAGTGATGGGACCAGATGCCATGATCTTGGTTTTCTGAATGCTGAGCTTTAAGCCAAATTTTTCACTCTCCGCTTTCACTTTCATCAAGAGGCTTTTTTGTTTGTTAACCACCTGTAAAAGAATGAAACTAGAACACTTTCTAACATCATACACAAAAATAAACTCAAAATGGATTAAAGATGTAAGACCAGAAACCATAAAACTCTTGGAGGAAAACATCAGCAGAACACTCTCTGACATAAATCACAGCAAGATCCTCTATGATCCACTTCCCAGAATATTGGAAATAAAACAAAAGTAAGCAAATGGGACCTAATTAAATTTAGCTTTTGAACAGCAAAGGAAACTATAAGCAAGGTAAAAAGGCAGCCTTCAGAATGGGAGGAAATAATAGCAAACGAAGCAGCTGACAAAGAATTAATCTTCAATGTATACAAGCAGCTCATGCATCTCAATACCAGAAAAATAAAAGATCCAATCAAAAAGTGGGTCAAAGAACTAAACAGACATTTCTCCAAAGAAGACATACAGATGGCTAACAAACACATGAAAAGATCCTCAACATCACTCATTATCAGAGAAATGCAAATCAAAACCACAATGAGGTACCATCTCATGATGGTCAGAATGGCTGCTATCCAAAAGTCTACAAGCAATGAATGCTGGAGAGGGTGTGGAGAAAAGGGAACCCTCTTACACTGTTGGTGGGAATGCAACCTAGTACAGCCACTATGGAGAACAGTATGGAGATGCCTTAAAAAACTGGAAATAGAACTACCATATGACCTAGCAATCTCACTGGTGGGCATATACACTGAGGAAACCAGAATTGAAAGAGATACATGTACCCCAATATTCATTGCAACACTGTTTACAATACCTAGGACATGGAAGCAACCTAGATGTCCATCAGCAGATGAGTGGAGAAGAATGCTGTGGTACATATACACAATGGACTATTATGCAGCTATAAAAAAGAATGGCAACCCACTCCAGTGTTCTTCCCTGGAGAATCCCAAGGACGGGGAAGCCTGGTGGGCGGCCGTCTATGGGGTTGCACAGAGTCAGACACAACTGAAGTGACTTAGCCGCAGCAGCAGCAGGATAAAAAAGAACGTATCTGAGTCAGTTCAAATGAGGTGGATGGAATTGGAGCCTATTATACAGAGTGAAGGAGTCAGAAAGAGAAATGTCAATAAGTATATTAATGTATATATATGGAATTTAGAAAGATGGTAACAGTGACCCTATATGCAAGACACAAAAGAGACACAGATGTAAAGAAAAGACATCTGGACTATGTGGGAGAAGGTGTTCAGTTCAGTTCAGTCACTCAGTCATTTCCAACTCTTTGCAATCCCATGAACTGCAGCACATCAGGCCTCCCTGTCCATCACCAACTCCCGGAGTCTACCCAAACCCATGTCCATTGAGTCGGTGATGCCATTCAACCATCTCATCCTCTGTCGTCCCCTTCTCCTACCCTCAATTTTTCCCTCAATCTTTCCCAGCATCAGGGTCTTTTCCAATGAGTCAACTCTTCACATCAGGTGGCCAAAGTATTGGAGTTTTAGCTTCAGCATCAGTCCTTCCAATGAACACCCAGGACTGATCTCCTTCAGGATGGACTGGTTGGATCTCTTTGCAGTCCAAGGGACTCTCAACAGTCTTCTCCATCACCACAGTTCAAAAGCATCAATTCTTCGGTGCTCAGTTCTTTATAGTCCAATGCTCACATCCGTTCATGACCACTGAAAAAACCATAGCCTTGGCTAGACAGACCTTTGTTGACAAAGTAATGTCTCTGCTTTTTAATATTCTGTCTAGGTTGGTCATAACTTCCCTTCCAAGGAGTAAGTGTCTTTTAATTTCATGGCTGCAGTCACCATCTGCAGTGATTTTGGAGCTCCCCAAAATAAAGTCTGACACTGTTTCCACTGTTTCCCCATCTATTTGCCATGAAGTGATGGGACCAGATGCCATAATCTTCGTTTTCTGAATGTTGAGCTTTAAGCCAACTTTTTCACTCTCCTCTTTCACTTTCATCAAGAGGCTTTTTAGTTCCTCTTTACTTTCTGCCATAAGGGTGGTGTCATCTGCATATCTGAGGTTATTGATATTTTCCCAGCAATCTTGATTCCAGCTTGTGCTTCCTCCAGCCCAGCATTTCTCATGATGTACTCTGCATGTAAGTTAAATAAGCAGGGTGACAATATGCAGCCTTGACGGACTCCTTTTCCTATTTGGAACCAGTCTGTTGTTCCATGTCCAGTTCTAACTGTTGCTTCCTGACCTGCATATAGGTTTCTCAAGAGGCCAGTCAGGTGGTCTGGTATTCCCATCTCTTTCAGAATTTTCCACAGTTTGTTGTGATCCACACAGTCAAAGGCTTTGGCATAGTCAATAAAGCAGATACAGATGTTTTTCTGGAACTCTCTTGCTTTTTTGATGATCCAGCAGATGTTGGCAATTTGATCTCTGGTTCTTCTGCCTTTTCTAAAACCAGCTTGAACATCTGGCAGTTCACAGTTCATGTATTGCTGAAGCCTGGCTTGGAGAATTTTAAGCATCACTTTACTAGCGTGTCAGATGAGTGCAATTGTGTGGTAGTTTGAGGGAGTTGAAGTAGCTGAGGGAGAAGGTGAGGGTGGGATGATTTGAGAGAATAATATTGAAAAATGCATATTACCATATGTAAAATAGATGACCAGTGAAAGTTCGATGAATGAAGCAGGGCATTCAAAACTGGTGCTCTGGACCAACCCAGAGGGAAGTGGTGGGGAGAGAGGTGGGTTCAGGATGGCTGGACACATGTACACCCATGGCTGATTCATGTTTATGTAGGGCAATAACCACCACAATATTGTAAAGTAATTAGCCTCCAATTAGAATAAATATATTAATTTTTAAAAGAAATTGAAAGAAAATACTGAGTTTAATTCATGAATAAAATACAATTATACATCCAGAAATTACAGGAAATCATAAAAAAATTTATAATTAGAGAGTTTTGAAATGTAGTTGTGAATAGCTCTATATAGACATATATATTTGCATGTATATATGTACCTATATACATATACTATATAATATGGTTGGTTTAGTTGCTAAGTCATATCTGACTTTGCTACCCCATTGAAAATAGCCTACCAGGCTCCTCTGTTCATGGGATTCTCCAGGCAAGAATACTTGAGTGGGTTGCCATTTCCTTCTCCAACTATATAATATATGTAGGTGTAAAACAAATCAGCAATATTCAGTTAGAAAATATAATAAAAACAAGCTTCTTCACATAATAGTAAAGCAAAAACAAAACCATATAATATACAATATCTAGGAGCAAACTTCATATGATATATATGCTCTATATGGAGAAAATGGCAAAACAAATTGGACAAGAGGGCTAAATATATCTTGTTTCTATGTTACAAATTTATATATTATTGTCCATTATATATATTACATGGAGATATCAATTCTTCAGGTTTAGTATAGTTGAATATATGTTGGTTTAATATAATTCTGTCAAGTTCAATATTGAAGATATAACTCAAATAACTCAATAAGAATATAAAATTAAAATTGGGCAAATTTTGGCTTATAAAAGACCCTCTGAACACAATCATGAAAAACAAAAGCTACAAAAGATAAAAATGTAAAATTTTTATATCATAGTTACATACACATATAATGGCAAAAAAAGATTGTAAACACTTATGACTAAGAACAACATATCTCTATGGAAGACTTTGGTAATGCCTAGTCTAAATCCATTTTATGCTTCTTTGCTTCAAGAACCAACCCATGTTGTGTTTGGGGCAACAATGTGTCCAACTATTTTCTTTACTCTAACAGTTAGAGGTAGCCATTAACCAAGTCTGGCCAACGAAATTTAAGCAAAATTCCCTGGATGGGGTTCCTAGGAAAAATATGCTTTCCTTATCAAAAAGAAGAGTCTCAGAATGGATAATTTTGCTATCCATTCTTCCCCTCTTCCCTCTTGAAATATGAATCTGATGCCTAGAAGTAAAAAAAAACCTATTTTTTGACCATGAGAAAATAAAAGTCGCATGCCAGTGTGAGTGAAGTATCAAGAGAGAAGTCTAATTCCTTGAGTGCCTGCACCAATCCTGAAATACCTTTGCTGAACTTTCCATGTGAGGAAAAATACTCTCATTTGATTAAGGTACAGTAGCCATGAAGAGATACCCCACGCCCAAGGTAAGAGAAATCCAAGTAAGATGGTAGGTGTTGCAAGAGGGTCTCAGAGGACAGACACACTGAAACCATATTCACAGAAAACTAGTCAGTCCAATCACACTAAGACCACAGCCTTGTCTAACTCAATGAAACCAAGCCATGCCCACGGGGCACCCTGGGTGGGAGGGTCATGGTGGAGAGGTCTGACAGAATGTGGTCGACTGGAGAAGGGAATGGCACACCACTTCAGTATTCTTGCCTTGAGAACCCCATGAACAGAATGGAAAGGCAAAATGATAGCATACTGAAAGAGGAACTCCCCAGGTCAGTAGGTGCCCAATATGCTAATGGGGAACAGGGGGGAAATAACTCCAGAAAGAATGAAGGGATGGAGCCAAATCAAAAACAATACCCAGCTGTGGATGTGACTGGTGATAAAAGCAAGGTCTGATGCTGCAAAGAGCAATATTGCATAGGAACCTGGAATGTCAGGTCCATGAATCAAGGCAAATTGGAAGTGGTCAAACAAGAGATGACAAGGGTGAACGTCAATATTCTAGGGATCAGCGAACTAAAATGGACTGGAATGGGTGAATTTAACTCAGATGACCATTATATCTACTACTGCGGGCAGGAATCCCTCAGAAGAAATGGAGTAGCCATCATGGTCAACAAAAGAGTCCAAAATGCAGTATTTGGATGCAATCTCAAAAACGACAGAATGATCTCTGTTC